>JAVYIG010015341.1:0-36494 GCA_035222895.1 Strongylocentrotus droebachiensis
CAATTTGTTTTTCCTAGAAGTGTATTGTTTAATCAAGTATTAATTACTGTAGAATAACATTTCAAAAATAGATTTAAACAAAAAAAAAATCGTTTTCAGCAAACTTTCCAGCAAGTCTTTACAAGTAGCTTAACAAGGAAGCAACAATATCACGTTTTCATAAATATTTTTGTTTGTTTTTGTTTTGCAGAACGCAAATGGTTTGCGTTGTAATCGAGATGATGAATCCGCGACCGTTGCAATTATATTAATTGTTATTATTTAAAGAAAGATTATTCTTACAAATCTTGTTAATGTTATTTTTAACTTTACGGAGCAAAAATACGGTTGCTCTGTGCAGAACAATATCAAATCACAATGAACGATGAAATTCGTTTTGTATCGGAAAAGAACATTGTTTCTTTTGGGTCATATTCAAAATCGTTTCGCAAATGCACTTGCCATAGTGACAATGCTACCGTTACATTATATATCACGTTTTAGATAAACATATAATTCACTAGGCCTATATGCATATATTACGTTTCTGTAATCTAAAAAAAAAGAGACTTTTATATACATTCCGGTTGAAAAAATGCTAGATAACGCATTCGACAAAATATTTATAGGCATATTACATACAAACGCATTCGTCTTCGAATTTAATACACAAACTGTAATAATCAAGCAAAGTAACATTAAATTGATATAACATTTTACAGATATCGGCAAGAATGGTCATAGTCATATGAAAATAAAATTCATATAATAATGATGATGATGATAAAAATATTGATACTAGTAATAATACTGATAATAATAATATCGTCATCATCATTATTATTATTGTTATAATGATGATTTATGTTCTTATTCCATCATTATAATTTTTATTTGAAGCTTTAGCACCATAAAGTCAGTTAGGCGATAATAAAAACAACAAAATGGCGCCCTGATGTCATTCCGGCCAGATGCCCGAATAATTTATCTCAATGTCACAATCCTTTCAAGGTGCACCGGAGATGTTCGAGCTAAGAATACAGCGTGGAATTCCCCGCGTTTTATTTCTCTCTTGTCTCTCTGTCTCTTCGACCTTCCTCCCCTCTCTCGCTCTCTCTCTCTCTCTCTCTCTCTCTCTCTCTCTCTCTGTAGTCATGTACATAATCACGTGGTGTTTTTGATTATGCGTACATATACCCTCGCGATTTAAAGCCAGCTCGTTCCAGCCGCCCCCCCCCCCCCTCCACTATTTTGTTTTACTTAATTCAATAAAACGTGGGATTCCCCGGGTCGATTAAGGTTCATCCAGGCATAACATTGTATTCTCTTCAATAACCTCTCTTTGTATTCTCCGTTCCACCAGGGACATGATCATGTCCCTGGTTCCACCGTGTATGTTAAATTTTCTTCGTCAATCCTCTTTTCTCTCTTATTTTATTCTCTTTTTCCTAATAATTTCTCTCTTTATTATCAATCCTCCTTTTCATACCGACCCCTCTCCACTTTGCTACCTGTACGTTGTCAGGTGAGAGGGTGTGACATAGATTAAACGGGCCCCCTCAACGTTCGACACCGGAATTAAGACGATATTTTCTGTATGATGTGAGGTACCGGTATCCAGGGGCAATAAAGAACCATAGCTTCAGACTTCACGCAACGAAATGTGATTAAAATTAAACCCGACTAAAATTAAGTTCTGGAGACTGATATAACACACAAACTTAAATCTTGAGAGACAGAGGTGGCGGGGGGGGGGGGGGGGGGAGGGGGGTGGATTGATGGTATGAAAGATGAGAAAATGATATCTGTTTAGAGCCTAGTTTAGAGACGACTGTGGTTAGGTCATTGGATCATCAGCGGAGGAGAAGGCAGGGTCATGATTGTTTAGACGTTACACTCGTTTGTTGCCATAAACATGTCTTTAGCAACCATTTTATGAGCTTTCTTGTCTCGTGGGAACTTGTGCCCTTATTTAAAGCATTATGATCTCTCTCAAAGTGTGTAATCTATTCGGTAGTGCTGGTTTGGGAATTCAAATTAACTAAGAATGAAATCGAAAGGTTCGGAGGCAGATAAAGAGAGGGGGAGCGAGGGAGAGAGAGAGATAGATAGAGATGGATGGGTGGATCGAGAGAGAGAGAGAGAGAGAGAGAGATCAGCCTCAGCGGATATGTTGAATCTACAAGTTGGAATAATGCTGTAGTAAAAAAGTTTAAATAAAACAGTTCCGCTATTCATGCTTATGCTGAATTATTGAGATACTGATGTATTTTGCCCAGGCATGTAATGACTTTTATTCTTCTCCGTTCAGTTTGAGAAAGCTGATCGTTATTTGGTTTTAGTTATTGGATACGCAAGTTAACACTGTGCAGAATACAATTGTCTTTAAAACATGTTTGGTTTTATAGAAAACGAAACGATGCTTTAAACTGTTTAATAATTTGGACCAAGCAGCATTTCCAGAAAATTCCAGAAAATTAAGCAATTATATCAAGAATTTTTACTCAAGTGAGAGGTGAGGTAGGTGAGTATGCTTGCCAAAGAAAATGACAAATTTGATTTTTAAAAATGGCTACATTTTGAGAGAATTTGGTTTGTTTAGTATAATTTTTAATTGCAATTCCCGAACCATTCTCTTTACAAAAATGTACAATAATGATAACGATGCTGATATGCATATGGTATCTACAATAACATCGTTAATATATTACATAATATAATATTGTAGAGTATAACATAATGTAGTATAATATAACATAATATAATAAAATATAACACAATGTAATATAATAAAACAAAATGTAATATATAATACAAAATGATATAATATAATGTATGATATAATAAAATATAACATAATACAATATAATATGAAATCATATAACAATTTGTTATAATATATTGTAATAATATAGTAAATGATAATATAAAGACAATGAATCTTATCGTGCTCTTAACATACGATACACTGTACCATCACAACTCGGCTCCGTATCTATGTAATGTTTCTGACCTGTGTTTTTTGTATCAATTATTACAATCAATTTTATAATGAGCCGCTCAAATTGTAGACTCGCTGCCCAACCTGCTACATCTGATGTGAAACACAATCAGTATGCGATATTATAGTCATGGGCTCACATAAATTTTGTTTGTAAGTGTGAAATATTGTGGTTGTGGCAACCACATTGTTATTCATATAAACATTGTAGTTTTGTTTCAGATTCTTCAATTTCACTGAGTACATTATTTATAATGAACAAGCTCGATATAATTATATAGGAAAGATAAGTCTATATTGGAATCAGTTTGCATGCATCAGGGTAGAAGGAGAGTGTAGTGAATATATTAACATCAGACTGGGAGTCAGACAGGGTTGTGTTATGTCGCCGGACCTATTCAATATGTATAGTGAAATCACTCTAAGAGAATTGGAAAATGAAAATAGGATACGAGTGGGTGGCCATTCAATCACAAATATTAGATATGCTGACGACACAGTTTTATTATCTGAATCAGAGAAAGATCTCCAAAGACTCCAGGATGTAGTTGTACAGGAAAGTGAGAGAATGGGACTAGAGATCAACTTTAACAAGACAAAGTGCCTGGTAGTCTCCAAGAAGAGCAGTCCAAAATGTGGCTTGAAACTGAAAGAACAGGTTATTAAATAAGACAGTCTCCTTTTCTGACTTCCTCGGCAGCATGATCACCGAGGATGCCAGATGTGAGACCAAATTACCAAATACCAAATTAGACGCATTTTCAGGCACTTCCTAATGTGACGTAAAGTTGCTTTCTCCTACCCCTTCCAAGAGTAGGTATCTTTTGCAATTTGAGAAACACATTTGGCGCATTAATGTCCACCGGCACTTCCTGGAAAAAATCAAGGCCTTCTTATTGGTTAGAAGTTAGAGAAAAGTGACCTGTCACGTCTTGAGACGTTGTATATGCTTTGATTCGGCACAATGCACAAAGACGGTGGTCCGGTACTTCATCAGTAGTACTTGCAAACATTTTCTCGAGTGTATAAACTGTGTCGTTATCAGGGGCGTCGCTAGATCTTTGTCAGTGGGGGAGTGGGAAGGGTGTAGAGGCCACCGATTACCGACAAAACGAGCAACCAATTACCGACAAATATATTAATGCTAATGTCCAAATGTCTACAAATTAAACCTATAAACCCGGGGCCAGGAACTAAGTTATTTTTCAGTCTCCCCCCTCCCGCGCAAAGCGCGGAAACTTCGACACTTCATTAAATTATTAGACAAAGAAGACGATCCGTTTTACCGTTCTCGACTCTTAATTCTTGTTTGGATCCATTCCCCCCCCCCCCTCCCGCCTGAAGCGCGGCAGTTTTGACGTTTCAATAAATCATTACTCTTAATCCTTGTCTGAATTAATTTTCGCCCATCCCGCGCAAAGCGCGGAAGCTCTCACGTTTCATTAAATTATTAGAGAAAGAAGACGATTCGTTGTATCGTGTTCTTGTCTGTATTCAGTTTACCCCCCCCCTCCCGCGCAAAGCGCGGAAGCTTTGACACTTTGACAATAATAAATTATTAAAGAAGGAAGACGATTCGTTGTACCGTTCTCGACTCTTAATCCTAGTCTGAATTCAGTTGTCCCCCCCCCCCGAAGCGCGGAAGCTTTGCCGTTTCATTAAATTATTACAGAAAGAAGACGATTCGTTGTACCGTTCACTACTCTTAATCTTGTCTGAATTCAATTTCCACATGGGCCCCCTTAACGGTACATGTGCAGTGTTACATGATGTAAGTATGGAACGCCCAGCAGTGCTTGTCACAGTTGCTTCTGGAAAGGATTTTTTTTACTAGTGTTACTGTTAGTGGCCACGGCCCCTTAGTGACTATAAAAAAACACTTGCTCTTCCTGGCCATTTGGGAATGTGTCAGTTTGCAACAGAAATGGAGAAACGCGCAGTTTGTTGAAAATCATGTGATATCACGAACATTTATACATCACTTGCATATGGAATTGAAAATAAGTCATGGTTCAATTTTCTTTTCTTTTTTTTTGGGGGGGGGGGGGGGGCTGGCGCCCCCCCCCCCCCCCAAGCCCCCCACCAGTACGCAAGTGATGATAGTGAAACATGGACTTTAGCCTCTGATACTAAAAAGCGTTTGGAAAGTTGGGAAATGTGGTTTTTAAGAAGAACTATGAAAATCCCTTGGACTAACAAAGTTAATAATGAGGAAGTTCTTAGAAGAGCTGGAATTGTTGTAAATCTGCTTGTTTTTGTATTTTTATTTAAAATCCTACTTTCGGTTGCAATACAGGCATAATAATTAGATTAGTTCTCAATTTTAAAAAAAGCATGAGAGACATAAAATTACAATGTTTTGTACGATAGTAGAACAAGTTTCATGATTTTAAAAAATATATATACACGCTTGATTCTATGCTTTATAAGTGCTCATGAACACTCGAAACTTTAATCAAATTTTGATAGAGCAATTAAAACAATTAATTCAACTTCTTTGCCTCTTTGAAATCAATACTGTATCATTTGCCTATACGATATTCTACGCTTCCATTAACTTTGGTATAGAATATGTTTTGTATATAACTAGTAGATGAATATACAACATTTTGCCTGTATATGATACAAAGCAAAATGTTAACCAAAAATATCGATCGCTTCCTGATGAATGGAAAGGTGGGCGGGGGAAATCAGGAGGGGGATTCCCTTCTTGACGCACACCAATGACGTAAGCGGTCATTTATAGTATCATGATTATAAGAGAAGGTTGCGTTCTTGGAAAGGTGAATAATAATTGTTGACCGTTTTCATTCGCTTTACGCTAGTGTGAAGATTATAACGAATATATATAATTTCCCCTGAAAAGGATGGCTCTTCAAATGCCCTCATATTCGATATAATCACGACAAGTATGACGATATGGACTACTCTTTCATGCCACATGTTTGCGTTGTCAAGTATGCACAATCTGTGTACAGCGCATGTGACTCTTGTTAAGACTGGGCCAATTTCTGGTCATTCTGAAATGTGACGATTCCAAAACATCACATTATTCGCCAATGCTTATGAGCTACATGATCAACCTTTTTCGATCGCTTCCACACTTTTTTTTTGTTCATCATGCAAGGCATGACCTGACCCGTTTCATAAAGCCTTTTGTTAATATCTTGCTACTAGCTTGGTTTTTACGTGCACTGGACTTAGCATATTTTACTGTAAATTAACAAGTGCTTTGTCCAACACCATTCCAGCAATTCTTGACACTCCTTGTAGTTACTCGCCTCACCTACCATCCTAGTATAGCTTCCTGAGTGAGCTGCCAAAGGGATTACCCAACCGAGTACCAAGTATTGGTGCCGTGTCGGGATTCAAACCCTCGACCTTCGCATCTCAAGTCAAGCGCCTTAACCCACTCGACCACGGCACTTCGATTGGCTCTTTGCCCGTTTCGATTAAAACTTAGGGGAGGGGTTATGGTCAGAATTAGGTCTCATTGGACCAACATGACATATAGGTCCATTTTATAGGAGGAACCAAACATACAATTAAACATAGGACGTGGGAGGATGAACAAAGGGAAAAACCAAAGGACTAAAGTTTCCTTATTATACGTCAAAATTTATTGTATTTTTCTGATAACGTCAAATATTTTCGGGGTATTCCCGACATCGAACGTTTTAGGTCCATTTTCTTACTATAACTATGATAGAAGAATCAATTAGATTACCGTTTGGCATACACTTGTATATACAGAAGACTACAATTAGCTCCGTTTGTAATTAAAAACGACATTGGATCGTGATTATACAAATTGTTTAATTGATGGACAACAATAAACGCTACTTAGCGAATCAGGGGATTTTGGTATAATAGTTAATCAGGTAAACAGGATGACATAGAAAGCAAGAAGCGACGGGGCTTATACTTTCTCATTGACATTGCACTTCAAATGCCAAATAAGGGTGTGATTAATTTCAAACTTTTATTATTTGACGGTCTATACTGTTGTGAAATGAAACAAAGAATCAAATGATTTAATTGATGGCAACAATTACAGATAAATCTTTTACTTTAAAAAGTTTCATATTAATAAAACTAATTTCCTCTCCCCTCATTTCCCCGCAACTTTATTTCTTGGAATATGTAACCAAAATCATAATGTACGTTTCTGTTTCAGTCCGAAATCATTGATGTTTACCTATAATTCTCTAAATGCGTATTGAAATGAAACTTTTCCATTGATCTATCATCGAAACGTAATCTTTGACAAGAATAAGGGAGTTGTAGGCTCTAATATGGAATTTTCAGTGGAATCTGTGGTTGTGCTTAAAAGGAAGTGACCGGTCGTTACAAGACTGCGGAAAAATCAATTACAATGATATTTAGGTTGATATAGTATTCGTTGCTGGTATGCGGGGTTCAACACGATGAATGTTATTATCTAGTGACTATTTTCGAATGGTTACATATATCTAGAACTTTACTTAAGTAGGTCCATGCTTAAATCCCAGGTCTCACACACCCTTCAAGTTTTGACCTCGCGCACCTTTTGTCTATGGCTATCTCTTTTCTGTCACTTTTTATTAGCCGTCTTTTCAGGATGATGGGATTTTTGGCAATTTGTCAGACAAAGCTGTTATCGACCTCGTGACAAAGATAACATGTCGCAAGACTATCGGCGCATATTTTCATGTCAATGCTAATTCTGTAATTTTGTGTTGTTATTGTTTTATTTTTACTTTTCCATACTTATACTTCACTTCAGTAGCAGTATTGTATCAATAAACAGCAGGGGAGACTCCTGCAGAAGGGCAGACCCGCGTGGAGTAGATTAATACGAGGATGGGGTAATACCGGCTCTCTCTCACCTTCTTTATTCCTTCTCTGGATACTCCCCCCCCCCCCCACACCTCCCTTTGAAAGCACCCCCTATCTCAGGACTGCCAACATTTCTGATCCTCCCTTTCGCGGGCTTTTCGCGGGCTTTTCCTAGCTTGGAGACCCCCTCTAAATCCGGAATACTGCTCAATGTACCCCCCTCCCATTTTAAATTTCTCAGGAGTCCATGCAAAGAGAGAGAGAGAGAAAAAGAAAACATTTTGAAGAAATCTCCGGGTGAATAGTTAAATACACCCCCTTTTTTTACGATTCTCGGGCCGGACTTCGTCGCGCGAATTTAGAGTACTCCTTAACCGGAGATTTGGGGAGGGGGGGGGGGGGGGTCTCATTGACATTCGTGTGAATGACCCTGGTTTGTGTACTCCTAATGGAGCTCTCACACTCTGCCGTGTAGGCCTACCGTCCACCTGCCGGGCTATTAAAAAACAACAGAGTCCAGAACGTTGGGTTTTGAGCGAACTTGTCCCCGGCCGCAAACAAAAAAAATTCATAAAATTAATCTTTTCACCGTTTCGTTGCCATCTTCTGACCGTTCTCACCGGGCGCATACCGGGTGTTGAACGTGCTTCTACCGTCTTCACCGCCCAGATTGACTTTTGTTGAAAATTTTGGCCGTGTGCACCGGGTTTGTAGCAGCCACCTACCAGTCACTAAGCGTCCCCTCACCGCTCGGAGCGTCCTGTGAGCGAGTCCCCGGACTGCTGACGTCATGACACGACTGCCATAAATACCCCGATTTTTTTGCCCGTTCATCACCGTTCTGTAACGGGTTATGAGCGTGTTGTGAACGTGTTCATACAGTGTGACCGTTTTCATAACGTATTCATACCGTCCTCATACCGTTCAACACCGTCCTCTTGCCGCTTACTTGCGGCCGGTGCCACCCGGCCAAAGTTTTGAACATGCCCAAAACTTTCGCCGGGTCCCACCGGGTGTAAATAAGCGCCAACGCCCTATTAACGTGTTGCCCGCTTTGATAACGAACCACCGTGTGCCCTCGCCGTTCTCCACCGTCCGCAGACATTTTCGCGCACGGTGGCACACGGTAGGCCTACACGGCAGAGTGTGAGAGTCACTTAATGTGCTCGTAGCCGACTGTAATGAACATGTTTGTACCATAAAGTAATACTGCAGCTAAAATACTAAACAAAACACTACGATCGATTTTCACCCAGTGTTTGTTTCCTTCTGACTAATTATAATTATTGCCAGTTTAGAGCCCAGCAAAAAATTAATGTCACTCTTAATTATCTGTGGGTATTATTCGAGACTGTCAACAGACGATATTAGAAATTTATAGGTGGAGAGGTGTCATGGTCTGGTGGATAAGTCACCGGGCGGTGTATCATACGTTTTGCGGTTCGAGTCTTTAAGATATTAACGTACCAGGATCAGTCTTCATCCAGTTAAACTTATACCCGGTAGGAAGAAATTGATTGAATGATTTTATAGCACCTGGTAATCGTAGCTCGGTAGCATACATGGGCAAAGCTGGGAGGCGCCATAGTAATATCAAAGCCATCTATATACAGAGTTTGGCCAACTTGGTTGCACTGGGTCACAACATGGCGTATATTCTTTTGTTTTGCCAACAAAGCAGTATTCGCCATAATAATATAAGCCAGTTCACGGTTGCAGTTTGAGCATGAGCAGATAAAGGTGATCGCAGAAAAAAATTGAAATACACGCAGACGAAATACTGGATACGCAGAAAAAAATTAAATACACGGAGACGAAATACTGGATACGTGCTCATGAAAGTTATGTAATCATTATTCATTAATGCACAAGCAGTGCACTACAAGTCATGATACACAGGTGGAAGTATTCTTTGAAAAGGGGAAACAAAGGCTATTTATATAGCACCTCCATCGCTATTAGGAGTGATTATTTCAAAATGTACAAAGTGGGACCTCTGTTTTGAAGATCTGTGGATATTCGGGGTCATTGCAGTAATGTGCTAACCGTGAACTGGTCTATTGTGTCCAACTCGAACCGGGTTGGCCAAACTCTGTGTATAGATGGCTCTGAGTAATACCAGTGATTGCAGGGCGCCCTCAGGGAGAGCAGTAGAAATACTGATAAGGCTACCTTGGGTAAAAAAGACATAGTGTACTTCTTCTTTTCCTTCTTCTTCTTCTTCTTCGTCTTCTTCTTCTGCTTCTTCTGCTTCTTCTTCTTCTTCTTCTTCTTCTTCTTCTTCTTCTTCTTCTTCTTCTTCTTCTTTTTCTTCTTTTTCTGGTTATTCTTGTTACTCTTCTTATCAATATTGTTATTATCATTATTATTAATATCATTATATTATTAATATCATTATTATTATTATTATTATTATTATCATTATCATTATTTGTATTATTACTTTTGTTGTTGTTGTTACTATTATTAAAATTGTTTCTATTATCATTATATTTTTTATAGGATGTCGCCATGTGTGACCCAGGCTACTACGCCGAAGCACTGATGACAAACAGTGTGTATCCCTGCATGCCTTGTTCAAGATGTCCACCGGGTCATTACCAGGTCAAGAGCTGCAATGCTACCCAGGATGCAATGTGTGCTCCATGCCCTACCAGTAAGAAAACAGCTTGGTGTATATATCTCCCCCCCCCCCCCACACCCACCCATTCATTCGTGTAGTCGAAGTATGGGCAATGCGACGACACCCTCCCCCACCCCCATGGATAGTTTGAGAATCATGGTTGGCATGTTCACATTTTGATTTATTGTGGGCCTATGATCGACGCATTTGCTTTTGATACCCCTTGAAAATAAAAACTTGATCGCAAAGACTTGCGAGAAATCGATTTACCTATTGCATATCTCATAAAAATATTGTGATTACGTAATGCATCATTATTTAGCATTTCAGTAGGAGGTATGACGAAGTTGTTAAAAAAGCCTAAGGTTGATTTTGTTAGAACTTAAATGCGATCGTAACACCCCTCCCCCCAAAAAAAAAAATGGGGTTCATCGCAAATCATTAAGAATGCAGAAAATAGGTGATAAAAACAATTTACGTATCTTGTTTTGTGGTCGTGTTACGAATGGGATTATACTTTTTATTATTATTATCATTATTACCATTATTATTATCATTTTCTTTCCATTGTAACTTTGCAGACACCTATTCCGATAGATGGACCACACTTTCGGCTTGTAAGCCCTGTACAGTCTGTAACAGATATCAGCTTCATAATGCTTGTACTTCCAAGAAAGACACTTTGTGTAGGACCAAATGCCTTGCAGGTAAGATGATTCCCTTCCGAAAAGCAATGTTACAATATGTTTGCATCCAGGATCTCACGTTATTTACCTTTCAAATCACTATTGATATTACAAGAAACTTCTTCCCAAACAATAGGTGTAGGTGTGCTGAAAAATGAGATGTATTCCAGGAATACATTTCTTTATTTATATAATTATCTCGTGTACACTTTCTTAAGGAATACTGTATATCAAAAGGCAGGACCTGCCTTTTGATGTACAGTGCACACAAGATATTTATATAGATAAAGAAATTCTTGACATGATTTAATGCCTTTTAGCATGACATGGGCGCAACCATTTTCTTGATAATGTGACGTGCCAGGTGAACCTGTACATGCATCATGCACCAAGCTTTATTTGGGAAGACTTAAAATTCAGTATAAAAACCTTTTCCTTTCAAGGAAGGAAAGTCATAGCTGAGAAGGTAACAATTATATCTGATGAAAAATCTATAACAGGGGGAAAACTTGAACTCACTCATTTAAAAACACTAAAATATACAGTTGACAAATCTATTCCACTTATGCGAAACCTTCACCCCAAAAGAGCACCAACTTATTTATGCAGTTTGCATTCTAGCAATACTGTAGTTCAAAGGATTATCGCAGGTGGATGAAATAATTCATCACCACACTCTCCTGGGATAGAAGCATCCACCTTTATTGCATTGTACCTCTCTCATACTCTGGTGCGGAAACTTGTAGATTAATGGGCAAGAATACAGTAAATCTATCAGAATAACTTCAATTGTTTCTTAGGGTGGGGTTTCCTTTAACCTGTTATAAATCTCAATTCATATATAAATACACTGAATTTGAATACCTGGCTGTAGTTCCAATGTTAATCCTCATCCATGTGCAATTGCAGGGCCTCCACGGAAAACAGTATTTAACTACTGATGGAGCCACCCTACTAACAAAAAAAATAAAAAATAAAAAAATAAATAAATTGTTCTACGTAAATTTATTTCACTGTCTCCATCTCACTCTATTTCTCATTCCTTTTATAGCTATTCTTTTAGTCTGTCCGTTTTATTTACTTGTTTATTTCCCTGTTTATGTTATTATTCAAAGTTATTTATATTTGTAATAGTTTGTGATTTACTGAATAGGTTAGGGTTAGGTATAGTGTTCGGTTCTGGGTTGCAATAGGAATTCGTTTAAAAGTGCATAGAAATTTGACATCGGATGAATTAGTGTTGCCTGAGCATGTATCAACTATTATAGAAATAACTCAATATTCATTTTGAATGGCTGCGTCTTATCCTAATTTATGAACTTATCCCAATTCATGAAATTATTTCTTTATTTTTCGTTTCCCATATTTAGGCTACTATTTTGAGCCGGCATCGCACCGATGCAAGCGCTGCTCCCTGTGCCCCGAACTGGACGGTGACAGGGTGTATGAATGTACACAGCAAGAGGGAAGCGGCAAATACCAATGCCGAGAAGGCTCAGTCTTGAGAGCCAGGAGTGTTGATACCAACCCGTTACTAGACAGAAACCACACTGACATTGAGATGACAGGTATTAAAGATGACAAATTCCATATGAATCTTTCGAGATAAAAAACAAAATATCACATTCTAAATGATCATCGTTCTTACATTATCTGTATTACAATCTGGGTAACTAAAAAGGGTCAGTGCCTTCCCAATCCTGTAGTGTTTAGATGTTTTATAGAGTCTGCGAGTATTGTTCCAGTGTTGTATTGAAATCATTTATGTTAAATTTATCAGCACATTCGTTTCGCCCCCCACCAAGAAATTGATACGATGATTTATTTAAAGTGATAGGAAACACCCTTTAACTTTGCCTTTAAATTTTTTTTATTTTTTTTTTCTAATTCAGAAAAGTATTTAATGAATCATGACATATTTGTCTCAAATCATCGGAATATTTTTAATTTGTAATATCGTTCCAATTTAATAGATTTACTTCTACCGAATTTGCCAAAGCCGGGCGAATTATCGACGGATCACATGACGACTGATTTATCGAATCAAGAAGAACGGCATTCACCCGCGGGGGTCGATAGCATGAGGGAGGAAAACGTCCTCATGTCAACAGTACCAGTTCTGCAGACGACAGGAGCGGTTTCCCGCCTAAAGTTGGATTCACTTCCGCCTGTGATATCATCGTCTGCGCCGACATCAACTGTGCCTTGGGCTACGACCGGGCTTCCTCAACCCTCATCATCGAAATCGAAGCGGCGCTCAGTGACCGCGAACGAAGTCCTGATGGTCATCGGCATCATAGCAGCCAGCTGTTTGGTGTCCTTCGTAACTACGTACGTCACGTGTCATTTTCTCATGAAAAGAGGGATCGTCAAAAGTGGCGATGCGACGGTCGGGTTTGCGAGAGGGCGCGAACCTGTCAAGGGTTGGTTCGCCGTGCCAAGGGGAGACGTAGTGATGGACTTAGACGCGACACTCAGGAGGACGAGTATTGATATGATCTAACCAGGGAGTTGGGCAATCCCAACTCCCTGATCTAACTATCGGGTTTGGTAAGGTATTTCAATGGCCAGGTTCAAGGATCCATTCTTGAAAGATGAACGTATACCTGGACACCGTCCGTATCTACCCAATAGTCAACCAACTTGCAGATTCCGGATTTTGCGTCGAACCAGGGCGTATCATCTTTCAAAAATGGACGCAAAGAACATGGCCTCCCTAAGTGACATTATCCAAAGAGGCTGAAGCTGAAAACTCAGGTCCATTTTAAACGATGGTGCATAAAACTTGCCTATATAATAGGGGCACTCAGAGTTGCATGCCGCGCAAGATACACCGCGAGCGCAACAGGGCTAGCTCTTGGTACACGGTCCACAATATGGAAACAACATCCCTATCATTGTGCTTGTGGTGGACAACCCCTTTGACAATAGCAAGTTCACGCAGATGTGCGGTTGGGTCCTTCACGCAGCTCCTTTGCACACGTCCAATTAAAACAATCCAATCCAATGGCCAAATGAGACACAACTAAATAATAATCATACAAATATGAATAACAATAAATATTTGGGGATGGGTCAGCAGATGTATAAACAAAATAATGAATGAAAGAAGATAAAGCATTTATTTTATTGTTATCATTATTGCTATTATTGTTATTACTATCGTAATTACTATAAACATTGTTATAATCATTATTATCAGAAAGGTTCCTATTAAAGTAGTAATCGATTTATATTTGATACATCAGCGGTCAGATTTGGGGGAGGTAGTATTCAGTACAAATAAACATGAAATAACACTGTAAACGAGAAGAAAATGTTAACAAATATTAAGCACCCACGTTGTTCTGTAACATGTAATTCCTCAACAATAGACAAAATATGTATACAAGTCCTTCGTGAGCTCATGCTGTATAGCATTGAAACCTTAAATAATGCAGCATTTATAGGGTGGGTTCATTAACTCTAAGAGTGATTACTGTATGAGATTAGTGGTCAACAAAAGTTAAGTGCTATAATATCAACCTGCTCTTACATGATAATAATTTCCATATAATATTCACGATTAGGACAATTAGATTAAATAATTTAGCCGATATTGAATAAATGGAGGTATAATCTATAGAATGTTATCTGACGTCATAGTGTTGATCAGCTTCAAACGTAAGTGGCGTGGTTACACATAGCTTTTGTCTCAACTTGACTGGGTTTACTCAAAAGGCAATTTTCTGTCTCTTTGGTTTGAGAATGGTCCATGGTTTGATCGTCTCATTATGAAGCCAGATAGGGGACGTGACTGCCAAATGCAGTGAATTGTAGTTTGCCCCGCCCCCAAACCCCTCCCCGGAAAAATAAAATAAGGAGACTTCCTCTGTTCATTGCACAATGAAGTCAAAACGCGATACGGACCTTTACAATCTAATTTTTCATTCGAGTAATTTGTCCATGCAACGTGAGATCCTAATTTTCTAAGCATGCGTATGGACAGCGAAATGTTATCTCAATGCGCTTTCAATTAATACACATCGTGAAGTGTGATTGAGATGAAACTTAAAAGAGTCAATCATTATTAGGGGTAGGGGCGTCGCTAAAGGTAAAGGAATGGGCTATAAGCATAATGTCCTTCCTTACGTTTTCTATCGGCACATCTGTATTTTTTTGGCAAACGTCACAGATTCATTAATGACATTTTTGTTAATAAAAAAGGGAGAAAAAGAAAAAGAAAAATTGGGAACAAATCTCTTGCAGCAAAACTGAACATAATTTATGGGGACCTTTTGTTGTTGGAAATTCTTCAGAAAACTTGCCAGCAAATAATGGTCTGACACCCAACCCTCTCTGTCTATCTGTCTCTCCATTCAAAATGGTCCAATGACGCCCATGGAGCGTCAAAGCAGTCAGTCATGGTATAGTCGCTCGGTTGTGTATCTTGCGCGGTGGCTTCGCGTTTCTACCGAAACGAAATGACTGTTCATTAATGTACATACGAAATGACTAATATATTTACTTATCCTCTTATTCTGCCGTCTTATAGGCCAAAATGCTTCAATCTTGTAATTTCCTTTCAAATCAATGCCAAAGCGTTGGTCTTTCATTAGTTGTATTTTAGTCTTTGAAATTGAACTAAAGTAATGCCAACGCCACGCCTCCCCCCTCTCTCTCTCCCCCTCTCCCCCTCTCTCTCTCTCTCCCATACCCTCACCCCCCTCTCTCTCTCTCTCTTTCTCTTTCTCTCTCTCTCCCTCTCTTTCTCTTTCTCTCTCTCCCTCTCTCTCTTTCGTTCTCTTTCTCTCTCTCTATCTCACTCTTTCTCCCTCTCTCTCTCTCTCCCGCTCCCTGTCATTTCTTTCTTTACCTTATATTATTTCTCTCTGTATATAAATATAATTATGTATGCTATGATATCTATGTGGTTATTTTGAACGACTTACATATTCTTATAAGTTATATTAACTTATCATGATAACATAATCATGCTAGAAGAACTTATCCTGAGAAACAATACTTTTTATTGTTGTATATAACTTCGATTAAAACCTGACCTTTAATCTGATTTCAGGCCAATACATTCCTTTCAAGATACACACATGCATGTATTACTAACTGGCTAGTAAATTGATTGTTTTAAAAGACACCCCTTTTAAAGTGAGATTTAAAAGAATGCTTTGTATGTAGAATGGCCAATGATGAGAATGTAGATCGGAACAATATAATTTTTTGTTTGTTAATACATTGCTGAAAAGTTTGATTTAAGTTTATATGTTTTAGAATTGTTTCTATCCCTTACTATAAAAAGAAGTAGTGCTATTCATTCTATCTTCATGGTAAATATTTGTTTTTTAACAATTCACAAAGTAAAGTATTGCATTTCGAAGTCACACATTCTTTTGTGATTGTAAGTTGCTATGATGTAATATATATGCATGTACGCATGTATGTTTGTAGTTCATGTAACAGTTTATATCAATCTAATTTGATTTACCATCAACTTAATATGCAAGTATACAGGGTTCGAAATTGCCTAAAATATTTGGTTGCACCATTCTGATTTTGTTGTTTTGAATATGTTCGTTATATCAGTTTAGTTGCCCCAAATCAAACGTTGCTTGTAGACTTTGAGACTGTAATGCCCATTGCTCACGATGCGTCATTAATTTGCCTGTCGTAAGACTACGTCAGGGTGTGCGAAACAAGCTCCTGCGACAATAACTCCGCGGTAATTTCTTGCTGAGCTAACCGAATTGAACTTTAACCTTCAATCTAACAAATGTTCTTAACACTAACTCTAAACCTAACCTAAAACCCAATTGCAACCCTAACCCTACAGCCGGAACATTATTGTTACCGGAGCGATGTCGGATCACTGCCAGGCTCGATTAGCGCAAATCAATAAATTTATTCAAAATGGCGTCTCGTGTGCAACGGGTATTAGAAACAGAGTGTGGTCAGATATCAGATATATTAATAATGAAGAAAAGAAGAAATGTAGTAAGGGACTCACTTTGTAATCGTAATAAACCCATGTGATATAATATAAGTCAGTAGTCTGGTGGTTAAGTTAATTATTTTAGTATTGGCGATTGTGTTGACAGTGTTACTTCTTTTCATTGTAAGTGTTTTGAACTGATTTTTTCTATTATGAATGTTATCCTTTTTTCTTTAACCAATTGCATGATTCACCACGACTTGAATAACTCTGATACCTCAGTCACACCAGCGAGATCGACAGCGTACAAACAACAGACCGTTCAGGGAATTACATTACCCCCCTGAATTGCCCAGAATCGGTCAGTTTTTGATCGGTGTGCACGGAGTCGTTTTGGCGGTGTGACTGAGGTACGAGTTAATTTCTACCAGAATGCTTATCCAATACCAGGACCCAGGATTACTTCTAGAATGAATAATAATTTCTTTAAAATGTAACCGTTTGTGCTGTATATCTTTCCTGAAAAATTACCATTTATGATTTAAGTAGCCTCTAAAGACAGGTTGGGTAAAATTGTAGCCATGTTAGGTAAAAGTTTACACAGCATTGGGGAAATTTTACCATAATAGTGGATATATTTTAGCCAATATTTTAGCCAATAGCCAACATCCATGCGTGTTCGTGTTTTTTTCCCAACATGACAACATTTCACCCGAATCTTTTAGAGTGATTATGATATGCTGTACAAATGTATACATCTAAATTTGCTCTTCGAATCGTACGTAACATTCAAATTCACAATCTATTCAGTCAGTTTTCATTTGAGTCCAATCCAGTGTATTTATTGTAACTTACAGACAATAAAAGACCATGCACAGAAATGGTATGGTATACAGCATTGCAACACAGTCTAATCACCTATGTATTGCCATATTATCTAAAAACTGATTTACATGTATTTTTCTCAATATCAAAGTGGTTAAAATTACAAGATTAAACTAGTAGCATCACAAACATCTACTAAGTGTATAAGGATAGCAAATTAATGAAAAATCGTGGGCTGTCTAATTTCGGCTAGAAAAGATGACGAAACAAAGATTAAAGGAGTGCAAGAGAAAAGAAAATAAAGAGGAAGAGAGAGAGAGATTTATGCTCGGTGTTCGAGAAAATACACATACAAAAAAACAAATAATGAAGCTCCGGTACACGAAGAAATTGTCTTCAAAATGTCCGCCTTTAGGGCTTTGTCAAGTAATGATTTTGATATTCATATATATAAATAATAAGTATATTAGAAACCAACATTTTAAGATGTCCTTCTAAACATGATCATAGCCGAGAAGCTAAAGAGCACTGTAATCTAGCAAAGAGTCTCTGACATCTACGATTATTATTGAAATGTGCTTTTACATTGAAAAGAATACAAATAGCTCTGCATGAAATTGTATTATACACATAGAATGATGCAATACCGAGAGTCCTATTGACTAAAGCATAATAAGCTACAGCAAAATAAACGAGACACAACGACTTTGATATATCCTTCAAAGAAATATTTACAGAAATCATTGATGCACTTTAGAAATAGACGGTAATCAAAATCTTAAGAAAATGGCATAATATCATTATAATAAATAAAACAAAGATAGACTGAAACGGATGTTTAATAGTACTTTCACGTCTTAAATGAATTTCAAGGCATTACCACTTCCTTTTCAGTCGCTGGGGGTCATTCGAAATTACACCAATCTTTTTCCCGCAGCCCGCCAATTTCTTTCTTTCTGCGAATAAAACCGGAAAACTGAATTTTGTGCACCGCCCATTGCAAGTTCATACATCTATGTTTTGGGGTGTTTAGCTAGTGGAAGTGGGATGATATCCTCTTTTTTTTGCTATCACGCAATTTCCTTATGCAGCAACTTTGTAAATATCGACACTTTTTTATTGGGGGAGGGGGTGGGCTACAATACCAAAGCAAGAGTATCAATTTAAGACCCCATTGAAAATAAGCTTATTGCCAACTGTCATGAGTTAAGGTACATGTTTAAAACAAAAAAGTAAGCAATTCTTTCTTTTCTCTGTTATACATGTCATGTTTGAATGGATTTATACTTTGCGGATAAAATAAAACCAAGAATATACTAAGAAATCAATTATTTAGAATAAAACTTCTTGCACTGTAAACAAATTCTAAAATGTACCTCATATTGAGTAGAAAAGGAACATATGCATGTTTATTGGGCAAATCTTTACTAAACTCAATGTTGGGTCGGTTTTACCCAATTTCGCAGGTATATTTCATCCAATATCATTACATTTTAACCAACAAACATACACATTTTATATTAATCCAATGTATTTGGTAAAATTGAACCCAATTTATTTTGGAGTGTGTGATTTATTTATCATGAGGTCATTCACGTCATTATATGTACTACTTCATCCCTCGAGATGGCGTGTGGAAGAGAAATACCATTTACATTCAATACATCAATAACAAACGAGTACAAGGAAGTAATTCTCATCAAGTGCTCGCTGTTTGCTATAATAACAAATGCCTTGGAATAAGAAAGAAACGAAATCTCCGAGACAAAATAAGCATAAAGAATATCAAATCGTTGTCTATTCCTAAAAATAGAAATGAATGAAAAGAAAAGTAATATGAGTTATTAAAGTCTATTCCGAGAATCTGCCTCAAGATAAACATGGTAATTTGAGACATTATATCGCCAATTAAATGCGACAGATATATGAGTAGGTTTACATTGGCAAGCAAAATTGTATTAGAATCATGTTAAATGAACTATTTTATGTTTTGATGATATATAATACGAGTTCATCCCAACTGTTCTTTACAGCAAGATGAAACGGGGAACGAAGTAAATTGTATATCTCTCAAACAAATTGTTTGTAAGTTGGTTTATATTTTTGTATCGCAAAATTTCCATAAACACCGCGTACATCAAATGTTTTTGGTTTGAACTTAAAGTTGCATTTTATGTTAAGATAAACACACTCAATTTAACCATTTTCATATCTATTTTGACCGACCGAACACGGCTTTTCAATCTCAAAAACCAAATGGAGTTATGCAGGCCGCCAAGTTTGTCTAAGCTTCAAATTTGATGAGCATTGCAATTTAATTTGCTTCAAACTAGAAGAAGTGACAAATGTATAACACAATATCGCTTCAATAATTGTTTGAACATTCATTTCTCAACCGTCAATCTGTCGCGACAAGTGCTGCATATTAACTCAAACAGTTTTCAATCGCTCAAGTACTTCACTTCCTTTTGCATTATGACACTGTACTTCCTCTACCCCAAATCTAATACGAAGCATTCGAACCAAGATCATAGCATAAGAGCAAAGTAAATGTTCTTGTTCTCAGTTATTGCACTGCTCCATATTATTAAAAAATCAAAGAACTTCAAAGAAAAATCAAAGAACAAATATTCCTTTTCTTGGTGGAGAGGATGTTTCCCCTTTTTTTTTCTTCTCCAAAATCACATACAGATTTTTTTCTTCAGATATGAGATTTACTAGACACTATTAAAGTAAAAGTGTTCTGTCACATTTTCTTTTGGTTTCTTTTCCCCTCATGTGCAGACAATATTGCACATTATATGTTACCCTTCTCGTCAGTTGCCCTTCCCACTCCCTCCTGCATCATGTCTGTCTGTCATCATGTAATTCATTTCTATCAAAATTATTCAACATGATACCCAGATATCAAAATGTATACAAATTAATGAATGAAACGTAAATTAGACATATTATATCGAAACAGAACGCACAACAATACATTTATAAGTGACAAGAAATAGGAAATTCATCGTTTCTGTGCTGAAAATATGATCTTTAAAAAAAAAGTTCAGTGGTGTATATCTATCCAGAAATCATTATGCAGGGAGCGGAGTCCTCCATTGACCGGCAGCCCAGCGTATCGTCGATTAATTGCAAGTTGTCAAATTTGCAAAATTGCAAGTTAGTTTGAAAACAGAAGGAGGCACATAAGCTCAACCCAACGATTGACATGTTCTTGTATAATACAAAGTTAAGTTTTCATGTTATTCTAAATATGTTACATAAGGACACATTTCAATGTCAAAGTTTGTTTATGTTCACTAAGTTCTACAAAAGTGTTCGATGTCTCCAACTGACTTTTATTCAAATGGCAACATCGTTTGCCACAACCGATGCACTGAAAATCTGGGACACCTGAGAATCGGTTGTTGCAGTTGACTCTTTGCGAGTCTCTGATCGCTTAAGGGTTGCAGACTGGTCCATGCTGATATTACTCGTCCCATTCTCATCCATCTTTGCCTTCTTCACCAGGTGTCGTTTTATCGACGGACAGAGGGCGAAAGCCTCGAAGAACGCGTGTCGGTACCTGGGGTTGACGAAGGTAAAAACGAATGGGTTGATGGCCGAGTTGATGTAAGAGAGGATCCGACCGGTCCACATGACCTTTTCCACCTGGTCGCCGGAGAGAAGGTAGTTCTCAGAGGCTGCCGTGATCATCATGGCGAACGAAGCGCACTGATACGGAGCTAGACAAATGAAGAAGATGACACCATTTATGATGAGCATGCGCACCACTTGGTTACGCATTTGGATACTACGCACAGCGGAATACGCAAGTTGATTTTCGCGTACCGCTACGCGCGTGTTGACAGCGCGTATGATGAGCCCATACATGAGGAAGTTGAGAACCATGACGACAAAAAACGGGATCGTCTGGAGGCCGTTGCCTATTGACAGAAAAACATCAGAGTGTGGAAGGCAGTAGCCGACCAGATTTGGTACGGAGTCGAACTTTTCAAAATCTGGCCACAAGAAACATAGTGGGGTCCAGTTGACCCATCCTGGGATGAGGCTCGCCGCGAAGGCAGTAGCTAGCAACCATGCTGCAGCTACGGTCCGGATTGTTCGTTTACGTCCGCTCATTAGCCGGTGCTGAACAGGTCGACACACTGCGTAGTACTTCTCAAGGGTTACCAGCGTCACCAAGAAGATGGATCCATAGTAAGATAGCTGCACGAAGTAGTTCAGAAGTACGCATCCAGCCGTCTTCAAGCCGTATTGGTCGTTGTAAATCGGGGACGCGATATAACGACCGACCTTATCTCCCACTGCAAAACAGAGAAACATGATATCGGCGACGGCGAGATTGAGGAGGTAGTAATTGGTGACGGTACGCATACGACGAATACGGGCGACGACGAAAATAAAGGCGCTGTTGGAGATGACGCCGATGGCCCATATTATTGGCATGACGATTGTGATGAGGACTGTCTCACCAGGCTGATAAAGAAACGTGCTTGCCTCTTCGCTTGAATCATTTCTTAAGTCATAGAAACCCACCCCCGGCGGACAAATATCCCCGTCAGACATTGTGAAAACGGTGTGCGAAAAGCCCTCTTTTCTGAAAGCTAAGGGATCTTCGGTCGACATATAGATTTCGTGTATCAATATATCAATATACGCTCAGGTTCGTCGTACTCCTTCCAGAAAATGTAACTTTAACGGTTAATTTACACCACAGAGAAAATAGGACAGGCCCCCTGTATTCGTAGCGACTTACACTTAAACAAAAAATGGAAATATAATCTCGCTAGTTCCTGATGCGTTCTTGAATGTCATGATAAAAATTATGATAGTTTGTTTTATTTCAAACTGCCTTCTCCAGAGTTCCACAGTAGAGACAAAACACAGCAATTAGTGAAGATATCCAACCGGTCTGTTAATGTTTTAATCGCTTTATCAGCACAGACGAATCGCAGGGAGATGATAATGCTAGCTTGCTTGTATTTATACCTTGCACTGGCTTGCAGATTACACAATTTGCTCAAGCTTGGTTGTTGTATCACCTCATTATACTAATACTCCCCCGCGAAGATCATTTATCACTTTGTCCAATCTATGATGAACTCCTAAATAAGACAAACTTTCTTTGACATACGAAGGTTGATGATATACAGCCGACTAATGGTTGTGAAATATCCATAAACGTGTATATTTATGACCTCAAGTTTGGAAGTTATTAAATTTCAAATCACCGTTGCTATAAATTCTTTCCTCGCTGTCATTAATAGAAATCTATTTAGCAGTAGTAACTATGAATATTCTAATATAATAGCTTATTCGTGAGCAAAACAGCGAGGTTCAGATACTTCAGAATCACTCTCGTTAGTCGCTCCGTGAATATGATGATGATTGTATCCTTGAGAGTTTCTTCAAGATCTTGTTTATTTTCGAGTAAGCCGCTCGATAGTTGCCGCGAAATCAAAAGCGTTGCTAGGACCAAGGATGTAATAACTCCTTGCTATACTAGGACCCTCTCGAGAAAGGGTCACCTCGAGAAAAACCCTCCAAGGTTAATTATTGTGAAGAAAAATTAGACACGCACACGCTACGAAAGTATGTGATATGTCTCAAATCACTTTAAACTCACAAATTGTTCAAGGGAGAGGAAGTGTTATATTGAAGACGACATTGCACGATTATCACAATTTCGATACCGATATCACCTCTGCTAGAAAATTCCCGCCATATGTCCAGCTATAACAACATCTTTTTAATTAGTCACTGTCCTGTTAGTCGTTATAACATATGCGTATCATTCAGGTAATACAGCTTGCCAGGATATGGCCAATGAGTTCTATTAATCTCGATGACGCGATGACAAAATTGTAATGTTTTCCGACAAACTTTCTTGTGAAAAGATTCACGCAAACGAAGCTAGAAAATATTAACAACTAGCAGCAGAGCTGGAATCCTATAGTTTATAAATCGTTTGCGAACAGAGCCTGACAACTCCGATGCACATCAGCAAATACAATATATCACCATATCCTGCAAAAAATTTTGTGTTGTAAAATGACAGCGTTTGTTTTCCTTTCCTGACAAGAAATGAAGAGTTGATGATCTGAAGTTAAGCTGGTAACATCTCTCGCTCATCGATGAACATCGACTGATGAACTGAGTAGGATCTCATCATGTCTGATAAAAATGTGATGTGACGTCACATATCTGGGCGTAGTTAAAAAGAAGGCACGCTCACTTATGATAATCGTATTCCTCTCCCTGGATTCGCGAGCTCATTGAGTGAGTTCTATCCAATCACATGTGGTCTCGGGTCAATGGGCTATAAGGATGTCCTTAGCTATAGCTGGTCGAGGATTGGTGTTGGTCTTGAAAAACAAAGACTTCCCTGGGAATTTGGAAGAACTCTCTCTGTCCAAAGAAATTCGTTTAGATAAGCGCTCTCATTTCCTGCATGGTATTGGACGAGAGTACGTTTTTTAAACGCACAGGAAATTCGACTTAGGATAAAGGGGAAAAGACCAGGAAGGATTTGGCTTGTTTGGCAAAATAATCTCTCCAGTTCTTCCTTTTTGATATAGCAAAAGATAATTAGATGTTTTCGTGGATACAAAGAGAGAAGCGCCAACGGTGATTTCTTGGTTTTCGAGTGATCTCCCTTTCTGTAATTATGATGTTCTCCGTGCATGTCGACAATTCAATCAAAATAATATAAACAATAATAATCCATTTATTGATAGTCCACACAGGAAATTAATATTGGCACCTTGATATAGAAATAAGGTATTAAACCCATCACAAGTTTGTGGTGATCAAGACCGCTTGAAAAGATAAATCCCAATTTGTGTTGATTTCTTCATGAGAGAAGCAGAACTGGATTTAAAATACTAATTGTTCCTCTCCGGGGAATCTTAGTTTTATCACACGTTCACAGATATCATTATTGCATTGTCCATTAGGGTCCCTTTAGGATACAGCTCATTATGTCTAATTATGATGGAAGTATAATGCTCGTTAATTCGTGCTGGTCACCGCGTGAATGTCTTGGTATCTCCTCGGCTTATATTTTGTATTCGCTGCAGAATTCACGAGTTTAATCTGTTGAAAAGCAAGTTAATCACATTCTTTTCTCGATCTGAGTTAAACGTTCTCTCCTTCTACAAGGAAAATCGCTCCGCTTTATATTTCTTTTAGACACAAGTTATCCCCTCCTGATACAGTCATGGCCGTATCGTGCTGTTAGCTTTATTACTCTTATAGTCTGCCAGGCATTCATATTTTCAAAAGCTAAGAACAACAAATTCTCGTCTTCCCGTTGTGAGCTCCATTCATAATATACCTAATACATCACAATTGGAGCGAATTTACCCTTGAGTGGGATAGATGGAACCAGACATTGAGGAGTCCTATCCCAGAAAAAAAATTCTCCTCATATTCATTCCTCCGTCGGTTGAGCTTTTTGCTAAATTAGAATTGCATCGTCGTGATGTTATCATTTACTTCATCTTTATCCAAGCATTTACAGAGGCATTTAAGTTTTACCTTTACCCGTCTCTGTTTGATTATGATTCTGTATCCATTAGTGGATCTACTTCACGTTTGGCAGTTGCCATGACTACCAGAATGATGATATCTACGACATTACCCCCACTATGTTTGAGAAAAGGATTTAGAAAATGAACTTTGAACATGTCCTAAAAGAAGCTGTGTTGTGCCTCTTTACTAATAGCTTAACAAGAATACGGCTGTACCAATAATGGTTCTTTTCTGGTACTTCTAAGAGTTAATCTAATCTTAGAATTATGCTAATCTAAAGTAGATAAAATGTTTATGTTGAAGATAGCAAATTACACAGTTAAGACAAGATTATTGATGTTATGTTCAAGATCACGTTTCGTTGTCTGTTGCGGGGATGACCTCCATTGTGAAAGACGCGTGGCAATCAGACCCACATCCCTTTAATTGTAGCATTCACAATGGTAACCGCCCAAAATAATTGTGGAACTCTTAATAGTCTGAAAAGAAGATCCCTAGGGGCTTGTGGTTCCAATTTGACATCCGTCCGCTTGTGCGCTGGCACGAAGATCATACAGCCATTTTTTCCTATTAAATCGCTATTATCCAAACGGAAGATAATCACAACCCTCTTACGTTCAATCAATATAGATACGCATTTTTCTCTGCAGACGATCGTCGCTCGTATTTTGGCGCGCATTACTTTTCGTTAGTCCTGACTTCGTTCAATCATGACTGCCATCATTTCCATAGAAATCTTCACAATACGAGACAAACCTTTGGATGTCCATTCAAAAGGTTCATCGTTATTACGATTAAATTGTGCTTGTAGAGATTTGATCGAAATCCTGAATGGGATGATTTTTGTTTGAATTAGATATGCCCGATCTAATTTGGCCTTCTCATGTTGCCGTGCCATCATTCTAGCACAGCCATTTCCCTCGCGATGGAATTTGGCAGGGGAGTTGATTGGGTTGGAAAAGGACGTAAAAGCACAGGGGGATGACATGAAATAAAATAAAATTTCGGGAGTCAACCCCTTCCCGAATCAAGATGAATTTTCCCCCAGCAAATCCACTATTTCGGCAAATCTTAATTGTTGTCGGCATTATTTTGTGCTCTTTTGAAGCTGGCAATATTTTGTTTGGAATTAAAGACCCTTCTCCTTCTTTCCTTGTCGGCAAATTAAAAAAGACAGTCGTTGCCATATCATCAGTCTCATTATTTCAATAATATATTTTTGGGGTTATTGCCCATTTTGCTTTCCTATCGGCAACTTTTTGGCCTATCACATTTTCGATTTTCGAAGAGTTACCTGATTATATAGGAGATTGTTAGTATTAACAAAGAAAATGATTTGACCACCGTTTCTACAAGGTGCACTAGTGTAGGTCTGAAATTGTCCCAAGGGGTTAGTTAGCTAATTACATTTTTTTCCTCTTGGGTAACCGTTCTTCAGAGTACGTTAGCACGGCAGTATTGGGTTCAAATTCATGGCATACGAGATCGAAAATGTTCGAATTTACGAACAAGATCAAGAAGCACTTATTGAGACCAATCTCGAGATCTAGACCAATCGATCTCGGCAGAGGTGGCGCTCCCTGGGGCCACTTTTACATAAGAAATTCGCCCCGTTTTCTTTCCAAAAGGTGCCCCTTATCACCTCTGAGCTCTGATAAGTACCCCTTTATACATCCTTATTCAAATCTGATAAGTGCCCCTTTTCCTTCGACAAGTTTCACTTTTCCTTTAATTCCAATAAGTTCCCTTTTTCCTTCTGATAAGAGCCCTTTCCCCTTTTAATTAGAGTCGCTTCCCTTTCACATAAATACCCCTGTTCACCCCTGATAAGTGCCCCTTTTAATTTGAGACGTGTCTGTTATCCCTTCTCAATAGCATGTGCCCCTAATTTCAAGCGACTAAGAGCAACTTTTTCTTTAATTTCCCCCAAAAGCTCGTAAGCTACGCTCGTTCTTATTTATGATTTTATTATATCAAAAGACAGTTATTCTCTCATGATAACATTGTGCTTAGAACCTCATCAAGATTGAGGGTTTTTTCGCGCTGCGACCTCAAAAATCTTAATTTGTGAGCTCGCTCGCTTAAATATTCAGACCATTACACACAGTTTGGCGGATACATAAGACCATAGCGTATTGAGAGAGATAGTTGCAACATGCGCACACGGACGCGATCAAAGGTCATGGAGCTCCCACATATGGGAGGGCGTATCCGGACACCTACCCCCTGGACATCCACCCCCAGATAACCACCCCAGTCAACTACCCCCCTAGGACAACTACCCCCTAAGACAACTACCCCCTAGCACAACTACCCCCTAGGGCAACCACCCTCTAGGAGGACTACCCCAAGGACAACTATACCCCCGGACTACTACCCCCTAGGACAAATACCCCGAGGAAAACTACCCCCGGACAACTACCCCAAACAACTACCCCCAGGATGGTTGTCATAGGGGGTAGTTGTCCGGGGTAGTTATCCGGGGGAATTGTCCTAGAGGTAGTTGTCCGGGGGTAGTTGTCCGGGGGTAGTTGTCCTCGGGTTAGTTGTCCTAGGGGGAAGTTGTCTGGGGGTAGTTGTCCGGAGTTAGTTGTCCGGGGGTAGTTGTCCCGGGAGTAGTCCTCCTAGAGGGTGGTTGCCCTAGGGGGTAGTTGTCCTACGGGGTAGTTGTCCAAGGGGGTAGTTGACTGGGGGTGGTTATCCGGGGTGGAAGTCTAGGGGGTAGGTGTCCTAGAACCCTACTCTGGTGTTTTTTTCTTCTTCTTCTCAATCCAATTTTCGTTATTCCGTAAGATTGCGTGTGTGTTTTCCCATTTTAGAAACAAAATTCCTTTTCTTCCCTACATGCGAGTAGGTCACACTCCAATTAATGATTATACTCCACATACATTTTGTGATTAAGTCATCGCTTGAGCATGGTGGTTACTAAATGTTGTATCCTTTATTATGGAAACAAAAACCAATCAGTGTAATTGCAATGACGTATAACCTCTCTAACCTTTATTATGGAATAATAAGATGCCCGGCCTCTAGCGATTTCAAATTAGCCCAGTTTTGCTCGCATGTTCTTTTACGAATATTGGCATACTTTACGTGGCTATACGTTTGTTCTTATATATATTATCTTTCAACCAAAATTACAGATGCATTACTTCGGTTTGCCTATTCTTTGATGAGAATGGTGCATAAACACTGTACTTTAATTAAAAGTCAACAGTCTTTGTTTTGTAGTTACTCAATGGAAAGCATTGAAGATATTTTCATACAATGTTTTCTGTTTTTTTCGTCATGTCTTGTCATCTGATATGCATTTTCTTTAAATAGTTTGGTTGAGAAAGTATGCCTTGTGTCACGGTAATCAATAATACTTTAGATTACATTTCCTTTGTATTCAGCCAAAGAGAGAGAAACTAAATAATATGATATAGATTATAGATGTAAATATAGAACAAAATAGTGGAATCCGCTCTTAAAGGATAATCCAACCACAGTAGAGTGGATTCCACTGTAGTAGATTCAACTCCAAGCATGCCAAAGAAAGACTGATCACTAATATCACTCCTAAAAATGGATTTTCACTCACAGAGGATGTCAAAATGGAGATAACAAATGAAATCAACTTGAATTCTTACATCGACCTCATAAACATCATCATGGATTTTAGGAAATATTGTTTGCATGCCAGGCTGCGGGCCTATTCTTAGGTGTTTGTGTTCGATGGGTGGAAGGGCGGCGTCGCAGGGTCCAGCCCCTTGGCGTCCACTCGTACCGTGAGCCTTCCGGTCACCCGCAGGAAGTAATATTGTCATGAAAGGCTGGCTAGCTTTTATTATTTCTGCTTGGGGCTGATATTATCTTTCCTCGTTCAAAAATAATTATAAACGCACATTTTTCTGAAATAACAAATCCAGTTTTACATGTTCTGGCCCACCATGATCATGATAATCGTTGAATGAAATTGCATTTTTGTTTTGTTTTTGTAGATGCCTTTTTATGTAATATTTCTATATATTTGTATTTATTGCATATTGAATTGTAGATGATTTTTATGTATAATATTTATATGGATGTATTATAGGCCTATTCGTATTCGCACTCGTAACTAATTCTAACCATGGGGATTCCTAACCGTTTTTATTGTTGTTATTATATGTTTGCACTCAACGAATATGATTGGTTATTCATTAACTTCTTTCTAATGAATTTTTCCTAATTGTTTTCTCCAATAAAAGCCTTATTTATTTTGTTGATTGATGTAATGAAAGGAAACCCATTGGTAAGAATTGGAAATGTTTAACCATGTTAACAGGAAATCGATGAAACACAGCTTTGCTGATTCGATTGTTTCTTTTTTATCTTGTATAAATATATCAAATAAATAAATAAATATAAATAAATATTGATATAGTGAGAAGAGCACTGTGTCTGTGTCAGACACTCATTTCGAGAACATAAGAGATGAATGGTGATATCAAAAGTGTAATAGTTTCAATGATGATGATGATAATAATAATAATGACCAAAGACCAATTCTCATATCGCATTGCAAGGAAAATAGGTCATCAAGCTGGGATCATTAAATGGTCCTGTTCCTTCTGAGCCACGCGATCAACTCCATATCTTACCATATCTTGTTTTTGGTCTTTTCTGATATTCGAGCATGTTTCCTGTTTACGTCCCTACATAGCGTTGTCCATCTGCCACCCTTTGTTTTGAGCCAGATGTGCCACACACATTTTCATTCATATATTTATTCTTATCATTTTGTTATTGTCGAAAAAAGGAGGTGCATCGCACTTTTTATTGTTTTCTTTCAAATTGGCAAGTTTGTCTATCCTGTTAGTGTTTTCTGACCGCCTCTTTCATTGTGTCGTTTAATAGTTCTTTGTGTTATGTGTTAAAATTCTTTGTGTTGAATTTCGTTTCCAATTTGAAAGTATTTAGATTCGGTATCGTATTCTGCTTTACTAAAGGTTATCTGCTGACATGACACTCTTCACAAGTTTTATTTAGTGGAGAACATTTGTTCTCATGCAAACAAAATGTATTAATGCACTTATTGTCCTAAAGTGGACACAAAAATTAATAAACCCGTCAATGTTTTTTTCTTCTTTTTTCGGTACATTAATTTGTGTGTGAAATAGACATATCAAGAGTGGCTATTGCATTTTGTTCAAAATTGGCACAGTGGGTAGACCTTACCGAGGATCGGACTGGACACACAGAACTTTTCAAAGACAATTGCATTATGTGACGTCATCTAGGCGCCATTTTGTGAATTTCACCATGACACGTCAACTTATTACGCAGCATATCGACATATCAAACTCGCACGTAAAAAAATGAAAAAACTCGTTTTCAATTTTTTGTTGGCATAGTATGTTTCAGGCCATCTCGAACATTTGTGAACATTTCAACGGTTGATCATTTCATCGAGTATAAGGACAAGGCTATTGGAAATGCATTATGTTGTTTTTCTTTAAAATTCTTCGCGATCGTGTTGAAAGGGGCAAATGTGATCATATAACACTGAAATTAAAATAAATAGAAATTGGCATACTGCCACGGGCAGATTGAGATTGAACTCGGTTTGGGAATTTTGATGTGGACGGCCCACTCAACCTATACGTTTTCTAGTCTCTGGAATATAATACCCGATGGGTTGAGCTGGTATCATACTTAGAACATCCGATACAAGTTAAAAAGGAACAAATTGAATGAAAAAAGTAATAAATATATTTTAACAAAATTATTTTAGGACCCCTGCAATACTCCACCCCCTAATCATTTGCCTTAACTAACTCGAGCTGTTAATTCTATTTCATGACCATGCAGTAAATGCCTCGTGTCCCCTGAATGCAATGATGCCCAATAATTATTATGATGCAAGAAGCAATAATGTCATTCTCAGCCTTTCAGCGTATAGTCAGGGGCTGACTGGCCATGGGCGTGAGGAATTCGAGCCTTTGGGGATTTTCCCCCGCACATTATGATCAGTTATGATATTCCTGAAATAGTCATTTGTAGCTATGGTTGTATTGATACCCCCTAAAAATTGATGTTTAATCACAACAAAGGAATCAACTATCCACAATCAGTACTGTGTTATAATTTTTGTTAACCGCTGGCTGGACCGAGCCTTTGATTGCAGTGTTTCGCGGTATAATTCTATAAGCATACTCTTTTTTTTTCGCTTGATATTGCCATTCTATCTTTTTTGTACAGCTCTTCTTCTTCCTTTTGAGTACAGACCTCTTTACAGAGTATTATCGTACTATACTGGGGGTGTGTGCATGTGGACCACTACACAGGGGTTTCCCCCCACTCTTATACGAATAGTGCAGTGGGTTCTTAATGTGCAAAGGTAGTGACTCTTCTCTACACGGGGCCTCCATTTAACGTCCTATCCGAGGGACGGAGTGTTTTCCACTTGACATAACCTGCGTCTATGAACAAGAAAAGGGGCACGTTAACACACAACGCAGGCTTCAGTCATCCGCCTGGGTGGGAGTCGAACCCGGGATCTTTGGTTCGACAGACGGACGCTTTAAGTTTCCTCTTAATTCTAAATTCCTTCTTCTTCATTAACCATTTTTCCCTTTCTTCGTATATTCTTGTTTTCCGTTCTTATTTGAAACTTTGAAATTCTCCCATTTTTCCTTTTGTTTCCACTTTTGTTTTTCCCTGGGGCACATGCCCCTGGAGAAAGCTCAAGCCTACTGACTATATAGGGTTTGATTAATCATGATTATATAATAGACCTACATAATTATAGTGAATGATTTTTCCCCCTTCTAGATAATGACTAAAGGCTGTTTATAGAAAATCATATCGAACATATTTTATGTTTGTAACAAATAAAATGAATATCATTATACACTGTCGCTCGTAAAGGTGGAATATTTTAGTTTTATCCCAATTTATGGAATTATTTTAAAAATAATTTAAAAATAATAGATCTAGATAATAGTATACATTCTCAGATTGTATTGAACAATAATTTGCCAATGTGTGTTTTGCATGACTGCTAATGCATGTGTATGCTACTATGCTATAAACTAGGGGACCTATGCCCTTAAGTCATAAATGACGGTAATGAGGATTAATGCCCCACAAAAGGGCACTAATATAGCACATCGACACGGTTTTGATCATGGGGCCTCACAGTTACGAGGCCATTGCTTTGTCACTGAACCATGACTGTACGCAGCGGGGGCTAGGGTAGGGGGCAGTTTCCATAAATTAAAAAAAAAACAGAAAATGCAATAAATTTTCAATAATTTATTGCATTTTACCCCGGTCCCCAACATAAACAAATATTCTGGACGGCCATGCATTATGGCTCAAGGCATGGGCACACAGAAGATTTTTGTATTTTGGGGACCGGGGTAAAATGCAATAAATTATTGAAAATTTATTGCATTTTCTGTTTTTTTTTTAATGTATGGAAACTGCCCCCTGCCCTAGCCTCCGCTGCGTACAGTCATGGTTCAGTGACAAAGCAATGGCCTCGTAACTGTGAGGCCCCAGGATCAAAACCGTGTCGATGTGCTATATAAGTGCCCTTTTGTGGGGCATTAATCCGCATTACTGTCATTTATGACTTGAGGGCGTAGGTCCCCTCGTTAATAAGCATGGTAGCATACACATGCTTTAGCAGTCCCGCAAAACACACATTGGCAAATTATTATTCAATAAAATCTGAGAATGTATACTATTATCTAGATGTATTTTTTTAAAATAATTTTTAAAATAATTCCATAAATTGGGGTAAAACTAAAATATTCCACCTTTATGAGCGACAGTGTACATGAAATAAATATTGTATACGTATATACCAACTTTCTTTTTTTAATATTTTTCTTTCAAAAAGTAGCAGCATACATCAAACATCATATCACACAGTGAACAATTAAAATCGAGACTTGATTAGCCAATCAAAACAACTGATAGGGGCAGAATTACATAATAATATTTCAATCTCCAGTCGCTATCATAGACACAGTAAATCACTCAACACACAGTGTGTCTCTGGCTAAGCATAGACGTAATCATGACGAAACAAAGACCATTTCCTCAGAATTTTTTTTAGATTAAAAAAAAAAATTGTTTATAGCTATATAGATTTATCACATATTAAAATAGCTGTTTACTTTTTACTGAAGCTAAAACATTTCAAAATCCAAAGTTGATCCTTCAATGTGCATATAGATAAGTAAAGGAGTAAAAAAAAAAAATATGCATAAACCATATTCAAGATTTCTGTCTACTCCTAACAGCATATATATAGAATAAATGAAGTTGGTGTCTTGATTCGAATGGAAAGCATCCCAGTGTATTACCTCATCATCAAGGGAAATAAGACCTTTCCATTAACCAATCCTTTTCTCTCATGAACATCATCGAATTTTGACGATTCGTGTGTTTGTTTGTTTATTTTATTTAAGCACGGTGGCATACTTCAGTCAATGGCTGTTCTTCAGCATGGCCGTTTTAAGACTATAAAGCATGCCTAAGAATTGTTATTCTTTTCTCTAAAGATCATTACATATTTTGTAAAAATATCTTGGTTGACAAACAGGGAAAATTATGGGACTATCATGCCATTCACATGTACGTGTTACATAAATTAAAAGTAGTCATTACATGTATACGCAGCTTCTTCACTATTTTGTTGTACTCTACATCTATACAATAAAGCAGAGTAGCCTACTCATAATACGATTATTTGTGGGGCGGGGTGCAGGAGTTGCCAACCCTAACCCAAATGTATTCAAATGTATTATCTCATAAGAAATAGGCTTCTCGTGATAGGTCTAATAATAATAATAATAACAATATTATAAGCGCAACATATCCATCTCTAGAGATGCTCAAGGCGCATACAAATAATTTGAATTAATATTCAACATAATAAGCCTGACACTAGTCCTTCATACCCTTTTGTTGAAATGTACGTGCTTGAAGGATGCTGCACCATGTATCTCTCCCTCTCTCTCTGTCTCTCTCTGTTTCTCTTTTTTTCTCTTGCCCCTCCTTCGTCCTGTTTCTTTCACTTTTTTTTCTCCTTCTTCTTCTTGTAAATCCGATTCTCTCCTTTTCTCGTCTACAGCTCGCTTATCTCTTTCTCAGTCTCTCTCTCTTCCCCTAGCTCAGTCCCTCCTCCCTGTTCTTTCACCTTTTCTCCTTCTCCTTCCTTGTTGTTTATCCTATTCTCCTCACTTTTCCTTCCCTGTCCTTGCACTAAATTCGTTATTTTCCCTCTTCTTTCATTCTTGATACAAGTTTGATTTTTTCCTAAAAGGGGACATATAGCTTCACAAGCTCTGCTTTTTTATAGGTTCCTCCTCTTTTTCTCAATTTAAGATGTAATAAGAATGATTACATTATACCAAAAAAAGTCTTAGATAGTGTTGCAATATTATTATTGTACCGATTTTGGTAATGCGCTGCTTTGTTTTGTTTATATATGTATGATGAGAAAGTGGAAATAAATCTAAACTGAACTGAATATATAGTACTTCCCACTTGCACCTCTGATCCTTGGCCTCTTCTTCCCCTGGAGATGTCACGATGCAGACCAAAGAGATGTGCTGGTATCCATGATTAGACGTACACAAGCATCAATTAGTAGCTTAATTCAAGACATTTTTTCATTTTTGCATATTATTTTTTACAAAAGAAGATATATTTTGTTAATATTTTTTAAATTTGTCTAATATATTAAAATTTTTAGAAATGAATTTACCAATTCAAACCATCAAACCAACTAAACCACATTCATTAGTATATGAAAACACCCTCTTTATAAATAAACCCTTTTTTTGTCTGCATTAAGACTACTAATATCAACAGTGGGAGAGGAAATTTGAAACGACTCTCGAAATCTCTGCGAAAAATAGTTTGATGGTCCGGAAAGGCCTAAAAAATTGCATTTTACCTGTTAGTAGTTGTATGCATTTGTTCACCGGCATGAATTCCAAATACTTAACCTTTATACCCTTGTTTACCGGCAGAGCTATGTCGATTGTTGTCAGCCACACGCCACGCCATGAGCATACGGGCGGGACTACACTGTCGCTACGCGTCGACAGCAAATACAATCATGGATATGGACTATCAACGATATTTCAATGAGGTCTCTAATTCCCGCAACCGTCTCCAATTCGTAAACTTGGTAAGTAATCCTTTAATTTTTTTTTGAATACGCATCTAGACAATGGATTAAGGGTCGAGAACGGAACACAATTCGTCTTCTTTTTCTAATAATTCAATGAACATCAAGCTTCTGCGCTTTGCGCGGGAGGGGGGGGGGGGGGACTGAATTCAGACATGGATTAAGAGTCGAGAATGGTACAACGAATCGTCTTCTTTCTCTAATAATTTAAAGAAACATCAATGGAAAACTCTCCCTCCCTGCACCCACCCCCTAGGGAGCGCGCTTCGCGTGCTCACTACCGCCCCCCCCCCCCCTAAAATAAAATGCTGGCTACGCCAGAAAATCACAACAACAACTCAAAAGCGCTTGAGAGGATAATAACCCATGTAGCAAGCCCATGTGGACCCACATGGGTCCCATATTCTCTGAAATGTTATCTTTAATGAGGGTGTTTTGAAAAAGTTAATAACTTGGAAGGGAGGGGTGCAACCTGCCACACGCTGCTACCTCTTGGTTGCTTTGATCCATTGTCGAATATATTTTGGCACCTATCATCCCCCCCACCACGGATACAAATCGACACCCCTGAACTTGAGGCCGAGGTCCAAAACTGTGTTGACGTTTAATTGAGATAATCAAATCTGCTATAATTTCACAAATGATTTATATAGGCCTACAGAAGTGGATTTAAGAACAGATCATGATGGCCTCATGCATATCAAAAAGCCTAACTTGCTTAATGAATAATATGAGGTATAAATGTTATCAAGGTTGGATTTTTAAAACGATTTAAAAATCATTTAAATAAGATTTTAAAAGGAATCCAACAACTTATTATTTCTTTCAAGTCAAAGATGTTCATATACTTGTTTGATTTCAGGCATCCGTTTTGAATAAAGTTTGCTCTTTGCAATAAAGAAAATATTGTAGCCCACTTG
>JAVYIG010015342.1:0-36485 GCA_035222895.1 Strongylocentrotus droebachiensis
CTGCCATAACTTTCTCATATAAATTCCGTTTTGTATTTAAATCTCACAGTATCTTCATCTCATAATTGCACATAGCCATGCCAAATTTCACGCTCCAATGGCTTTGCACAACATAAATAGCGCCCTCTAAAGTTCTGGGAATTGGCTTTCTCTCTGTGGCCGTATCTCCATAATGGCTTGGCAAACCCGTACCCTTTTTTTGGATTTAGATACTTGAGGATATGCCCTTTCCAGCCATATACAAAATTATATACCCTATCACTGACCAAATTTGAGAAAATTGCCCTCCAAATTCGCCATTTTCACGAAAATTCCGAAATAACTTCAACTTGCTCTAAAATGGCGATCTTTAAACCTAACTCGATGAAACTTAGCAGACACATGTATCCATATACGTGTCAACTGTCGGCCAAGTTTGGTAAATTTTAATAACGTCAGCGCAAAGTTATCGCCAAAAATGATGAATTTGCTATGCATTACGTAATAGCGCCTTTAATGCGTGCAGTACATTGCGTGCAGATGACAATAGTGTCAAACTGACCGCAATGAAGTGCCCTTTCGAATGATACCAAGTATGGTATATGTTTACACAGAAAATTGTGAGTAAATCGCATTTGAACAAGGGTCACTATACGAATTCCGCCCGATTATAACACTTATCGGCCATGACGTCATTTTTTTCAGACTAATTTTCGCCCCCTAAACATCCTTTTTTTTCCTTGAAAATTTGCAATGACATTCCGAGATGCAATACGCAGGGCACCTCGTGACCGGATTTTTGGAATTAGTCAAGGGGGCCATTTAAGACGCCATTTTGTCCTTTAAATCTATTTTACATCACATGTTTCGATTGGATTATCATAGAAATAAAGAGAGTAGTTTACAATAACAACCATGAAATTTTCTTTCCAATGATACCATATACGGCCCATAAAGAGACATAAATAGAGAGAGAAAAAACAATTTAACTCCGGTCATAATACAGATCCTGTACGTTTTCCGCCCATGCATTACACGCATTGTCTATGGGGCAAATCGGGTTCACGCTTTTGACCCCTAGAACGATCTTGATTGCAATGACGAACATGCAACTAATCCCATTTGTTTTTTGCACGCAGTGCTTGCGAGCCCTTTCTAGGTTCTTTCCCCTATCCCAATTTCTTTCAAACATCGTAGGCATAGTCACTACCATCCCATCAAGGTCACTATTGAGGCCTTTCTTTCGCCCTACTTGTCTCCAATATTACAGAAGCTAAAGACTTAGTACAAATTGCTCTGGATAGTCCGAGAGAAGCTCTTTCGTTCGACACGTAGAAACACGGCGTCATTGCACGCACATCGTTGTGACACGATTGCATTTCTAGTTGCAATGACGAACCTTCGTCATTGCCTTGTTTTCGTTCACATTCTTCTTATTAATTGCAATGACGAACCTTCGTCATTGCCTTGTTTTCGTTCACATTCTTCTTATTAATTGCAATGACGAACCTTCGTCATTGCCTTGTTTTCGTTCACATTCTTCTTATTAATATTCTTACTTCTTCTTCCTCCTCTTCTTCTTGTCGTCCGGAATCCCATTCGTTTTGCACGTAGTGCTTGTTATTCCTAGTTAGGTGCTTTCCTCATGTCCTTTTCCTTTCAAATTTCATAGGCATAGTCTCTAACATCTCATCAAGGTCACTACATTCTTCGATTCTCGAAATCACTCATGCATAACCGTCCAGGCGCCATTTTGTCCGTTTCTGGTCCATTTTAAGGTCTTTCTTTCTTTCTTCCTGTCTCCACTATCCTTCATCCTACAAACTTCTAACAAATTCCTCTAGATAGTCTGAGAGATGTTCTTTCATCTGCGACACATGACTTGACCTTCAAAATGCCATCTTCATACTCGAAATTCAAATCTAAAACCGACTCCGTCAAAAATCTCTCAAGTTCTTGAAAAATGGACCCCTAAATAATCTAAAACTGCCATAACTTTCTCATATAAATTCCGTTTTGTATTTAAATCTCACAGTATCTTTATCTCATAATTGCACATAGCCATGCTAAATTTCACGCTCCAATGGGCTTGCACAACATAAATAGCGCCCTCTAAAGTTCTGGGAATTGGCTTTCTCTCTGTGGCCGTATCTCCATAATGGCTTAGCAAACCCGTACCTTTTTTTGGATTTAGATACTTGAAGATATGCCCTTTCCAGCCATATACAAAATTATATACCCTATCACTGACCAACTTTGCGAAAATTGCCCTCCAAATTCGCCATTTTCAAGAAAATTCCGAAATAACTTCAACTTGCTCTAAAATGGCGATCTTTATACCTACGTCGTTGAAACTTGGCAGACACATGTATCCATATACGTGACAACTGTCTGCCAAGTTTGGTAAATTTTAATAACGTCAGCGCAAAGTTATCGCCAAAAATGATGAATTTGCTATGCATTACGTAATAGCGCCTTTAATGCGTGCAGTACATTGCGTGCAGATGACAATGGTGTCAAACTGACCGCAATGAAGTGCCCTTTCGAATGATACCAAGTATGGTATATGTTTACACAGAAAATTGTGAGTAAATCGCATTTGAACAAGGGTCACTATACGAATTCCGCCCGATTATAACACTTATCGGCCATGACGTCATTTTTTCAGACTACTTTTCGCCCCCTAAACATCCTTTTTTTTCGTTGAAAATTTGCAATGACATTCCGAGATGCAATACGCAGGGCACCTCGTGGCCGGATTTTTGAAAGTAGTCAAGGGGGCCATTTAAGACGCCATTTTGTCCTTTAAATCTATTTTACATCACATGTTTCGATAGGATTATCATAGAAAAAAAGAGAGTAGTTTACAATAACAACCATGAAATTCTCTTTCCAATGATACCATATACGGCCCATAAAGAGACATAAAGAGAGAGAGAAAAAACAATTTAACTCCGGTCATAATACAGATCCTGTACGTTTTCCGCCCATGCATTACACGCATTGTCTATGGGGCAAATCAGGTTCACGCTTTTGACCCCTAGAACGAGCTTGATTGATTTGACGAACATGCAACTAATCCCATTTGTTTTTGCACGCAGTGCTTGCGAGCCCTTTCTAGGTTCTTTCCCCTATCCCAATTTCTTTCAAACATCGTAGGCATAGTCACTACCATCCAATCAAGGTCACTATTGAGGCCTTTCTTTCGCCCTACCTGTCTCCAATATTACAGAAGCTAAAGACTTCGTACAAATTGCTCTGGATAGTCCGAGAGAAGCTCTTTCGTTCGACACGTAGAAACACGGCGTCATTGCACGCACATCGTTGTGACACGATTGCATTTCTAGTTGCAATGACGAACCTTCGTCATTGCCTTGTTTTCGTTCACATTCTTCTTATTAATATTCTTACTTCTTCTTCCTCCTCTTCTTCTTGTCGTCCGGAATCCCATTCGTTTTGCACGTAGTGCTTGTTATTCCTAGTTAGTTGCTTTCCTCATGTCCTTTTCCTTTCAAATTTCATAGGCATAGTCTCTAACATCTCATCAAGGTCACTACATTCTTCGATTCTCGAAATCACTCATGCATAACCGTCCAGGCGCCATTTTGTCCGTTTCTGGTCCATTTTAAGGCCTTTCTTTCTTTCTTCCTGTCTCCACTATCCTTCATCCTACAAACTTCTAACAAATTCTTCTAGATAGTCTGAGAGATGTTCTTTCATCTGCGACACATGACTTGACCTTCAAAATGCCATCTTCATACTCGAAATTCAAATCTAAAACCGACTCCGTCAAAAATCTCTCAAGTTCTTGAAAAATGGACCCCTAAATAATCTAAAACTGCCATAACTTTCTCATATAAATTCCGTTTTGTATTTAAATCTCACAGTATCTTTATCTCATAATTGCACATAGCCATGCTAAATTTCACGCTCCAATGGGCTTGCACAACATAAATAGCGCCCTCTAAAGTTCTGGGAATTGGCTTTCTCTCTGTGGCCGTATCTCCATAATGGCTTAGCAAACCCGTACCCTTTTTTGGATTTAGATACTTGAAGATATGCCCTTTCCAGCCATATACAAAATTATATACCCTATCACTGACCAACTTTGCGAAAATTGCCCTCCAAATTCGCCATTTTCAAGAAAATTCCGAAATAACTTCAACTTGCTCTAAAATGGCGATCTTTATACCTACGTCGTTGAAACTTGGCAGACACATGTATCCATATACGTGACAACTGTCTGCCAAGTTTGGTAAATTTTAATAACGTCAGCGCAAAGTTATCGCCCAAAATGATGAATTTGCTATGCATTACGTAATAGCGCCTTTAATGCGTGCAGTACATTGCGTGCAGATGACAATGGTGTCAAACTGACCGCAATGAAGTGCCCTTTCGAATGATACCAAGTATGGTATATGTTTACACAGAAAATTGTGAGTAAATCGCATTTGAACAAGGGTCACTATACGAATTCCGCCCGATTATAACACTTATCGGCGATGACGTCATTTTTTCAGACTACTTTTCGCCCCCTAAACATCCTTTTTTTTCGTTGAAAATTTGCAATGACATTCCGAGATGCAATACGCAGGGCACCTCGTGGCCGGATTTTTGAAAGTAGTCAAGGGGGCCATTTAAGACGCCATTTTGTCCTTTAAATCTATTTTACATCACATGTTTCGATAGGATTATCATAGAAAAAAAGAGAGTAGTTTACAATAACAACCATGAAATTCTCTTTCCAATGATACCATATACGGCCCATAAAGAGACATAAAGAGAGAGAGAAAAAACAATTTAACTCCGGTCATAATACAGATCCTGTACGTTTTCCGCCCATGCATTACACGCATTGTCTATGGGGCAAATCGGGTTCACGCTTTTGACCCGTAGAACGAGCTTGATTGATTTGACGAACATGCAACTAATCCCATTTGTTTTTGCACGCAGTGCTTGCGAGCCCTTTCTAGGTTCTTTCCCCTATCCCAATTTCTTTCAAACATCGTAGGCATAGTCACTACCATCCAATCAAGGTCACTATTGAGGCCTTTCTTTCGCCCTACCTGTCTCCAATATTACAGAAGCTAAAGACTTCGTACAAATTGCTCTGGATAGTCCGAGAGAAGCTCTTTCGTTCGACACGTAGAAACACGGCGTCATTGCACGCACATCGTTGTGACACGATTGCATTTCTAGTATTCTTACTTCCTCCTCTTCTTCTTGTCGTCCGGAATCCCATTCGTTTTGCACGTAGTGCTTGTTATTCCTAGTTAGGTGCTTTCCTCATGTCCTTTTCCTTTCAAATTTCATAGGCATAGTCTCTAACATCTCATCAAGGTCACTACATTCTTCGATTCTCGAAATCACTCATGCATAACCGTCCAGGCGCCATTTTGTCCGTTTCTGGTCCATTTTAAGGCCTTTCTTTCTTTCTTCCTGTCTCCACTATCCTTCATCCTACAAACTTCTAACAAATTCCTCTAGATAGTCTGAGAGATGTTCTTTCATCTGCGACACATGACTTGACCTTCAAAATGCCATCTTCATACTCGAAATTCAAATCTAAAACCGACTCCGTCAAAAATCTCTCAAGTTCTTGAAAAATGGACCCCTAAATAATCTAAAACTGCCATAACTTTCTCATATAAATTCCGTTTTGTATTTAAATCTCACAGTATCTTTATCTCATAATTGCACATAGCCATGCTAAATTTCACGCTCCAATGGGCTTGCACAACATAAATAGCGCCCTCTAAAGTTCTGGGAATTGGCTTTCTGTCTGTGGCCGTATCTCCATAATGGCTTGGCAAACCCGTACCCTTTTTTGGATTTAGATACTTGAAGATATGCCCTTTCCAGCCATATACAAAATTATATACCCTATCACTGACCAACTTTGCGAAAATTGCCCTCCAAATTCGCCATTTTCAAGAAAATTGAGAAATAACTTCAACTTGCTCTAAACCGGCGATCTTTATACCTACATCAATGAAACTTGGCAGACACATGTATCCATATACGTGACAACTGTCTGCTAAGTTTAGTAAATTGTAATGCCCTCTTCGCCAAGTTATCGCCAAAAATGATGAATTTACTATGCTTTACGTATTAGCGCGTTTGATGCGTGCAGTACGTTTTGCGCAGATGACAATGGTGTCAAACTGACTGCACTGAAGTGCCCTTTCGAATGATACCAAGTATGGTATATGTTCACGCAGAAAATTGTGAGTAAATCGCATTTGAACAAGTACGAATTCCGCCGAGTTTCAATGACGTCATTTTTTAAGACTGTTATTCGGTTGTGTTAGTATATGGGCGGCCGTTCGTGCCAAAGCACGCGTCGTAACATGTTCATCATGCACCAAGTCATATTGGTTTTGCACGCAGTGCTTGCGAGCCCTTTCTAGATCCCTTCCTCTACTCCAATTCCCTTCAAAATTCGTAGGCGTAGTCTCTAGCATTCCTTCAAGGTCACTAAATTCTTCGTTCTCCGGAAACCCTCATGCGTGACCGTCCAGGCACCATTTTTTCCGTTTCGGGCCGTTTTGGTGACCTTTCTTTCGCCCTAACTATCTCCACTATCACAGAAGCTACAGACTTCTTTCATATTGCTCTGGATAGTCCGAGAGTAGCTCCTTCATTTGACACGTAAAAACATGGCGTCATTGCACGCACATCGTTGTGACACGATTGCATTTCTAGTTGCAATGACGACCCTTCGTCATTGCCTTGTTTTCGTTCACATTCTGCCCCATTAATATTTTCCTTTTCCTTTTCCTTTTCCTTTTCGTCCTGAAATCCCATTCGTTTTGCACGTAGTGCTTGTTATTCCTAGTTAGGTGCTTTCCTCATGTCCTTTTCCTTTCAAATTTCATGGGCATAGTCTCTAACATCTCATCAAGGTCACTACATTCTTCGATTTTCGAAATTACTCATGCATAACCGTCCAGGCGCCATTTTGTCCGTTTCTGGTCCATTTTAAGGCCTTTCTATCTTCCTTCCTATCTCCACTATCCTAGATCCTACAAACTTCTAACAAATTCACCTAGATAGTCCAAGAGATGTTCTTTCATCTGCGACGTATAACCTGACCTTCAAAATGCCATCTTCATACTCAAAATTCAAATCTGAAACCGTCTCTGTCAACAATTTCTTAAATTCCTGAAAAATTGACCCCTAAATAATCTAAAACTGCCATAACTTTCTCATATAAATTCCGTTTTGTATTTAAATCACACAGTATCTTTATCTCATAATTGCACATAGCCATGGCAAATTTCACGCTCCAATGCCTTTGCAAAACATAAATAGCGCCCTCTAAAGTTCTGGGAATTGGCTTTCTTTCTGTGGCCGTATCTCCATTATGGCTTGGCAAACCCGTACCCTTTTTTGGATTTAGATACTTGAAGATATGCCCTTTCAAGCCATATACAAAATTATATACCCTAACACTGACCGACTTTGCGAAAAATGCCCTATAAATATGGAGTTTTCAAGAAAATTGAGAAATAACTTCAACTTGCTCTAAAATGGCGATCTTTTTACGTACGTCAATGAAACTTAGCAGACACATGTATCCATATACGTGACAACTGTCTGCCAATTTTAGTAAAATTTAATAACGTCAGCGCAAAGTTATCGCCAAAAATGATGAATTTGCTATGCATTACGTAATAGCGCCTTTAATGAGTGCAGTACATTGTGCGCAAATGACAATGGTGTCAAATTGACCGCAATGAAGTGCCCTTTTGAATGATACCAAGTATGGTATATGTTCACACAGAAAATTTCGAGTAAATCACATTTGAATAAGGGTCACTATACGATTTCCGCCGAGTTTCCGCCCAATATTATAACACGTATCGGCTAAGACATCATTTCTCAGACTTTTTTTCGCCCCCTAAACATCCTTTTTTTTCCTTGAAATTTTGCAGTGACATTTAGAGTTGCAGTACGCAGGGCACCTCGTGGCCGAATTTTTGAAATTGGTCAAGGGGGCCATTAAAGACGCTATTTTGTACTATAAATCTATTTTACATCACGTGTTTTGATAGGATTATCATAGAAAAAAAGAGAGTGGTTTACAATAACAACCATGAAATTTTCTTTCTAATGATACCAAATACGGCCTATAAAGAGACATAAAGAGAGAGAGAAAAAACAATTTAACTCCGGTCGTAATACAGATCCTGTACGTTTTCCGCCCATGCATTACACGGATTGTCTATGGGGCATATCGGGTTCACGCTGTTGGCCCCCAGAACGATCTATATTGCAATGAGGAACATGCACCACATCCCAATGGTTTTTGCACGCAGTGCTTGCGAGCCCTTTCTACGTTCTTTCCCCTATCCCAATTTCTTTCAAACTTCGTTGGCATAGTCACTACCATCCCATCAAGGTCACTGTTGAGGCCTTTCTTTCGCCCTACCTGTCTCCAATATCACAGAAGCTACAGAGTTCGTACAAATTGCTCTGGATAGTCCGAGAGAAGCTCATTCGTTTGACACGTAGAAACACGGCGTCATTGCACGCACATCGTTGTGACACGATTGCATTTCTAGTTCATTTTTGGACTGTGCATGAATGCTTGTAGAATTCGTTATATACACGTAGCTAGGTTGTGGATCGATGTGAACCTAATTATCAATGAGCAAAATTAACTCTTTGACTTCATACTTGGCTTCTTCGTCTCTACTGGAAAAGGTCCTGTACGTACGATTGTATTACTCATCCGAAACAAACAGGGACAATCACCCCCCCCCCCATCCAATTACCAGCGGGAAAATTACCCCATATATCAATTACCATCCAAAAATGACCATCTATAGGACAATCTACCCCCGTGTTGGTGCGTGTGTGTGTTTGGAGTGCGTGTGAGGGGAGTCGCACATGATATATTGTCTTTTGGTAATTGTCTTGGGGCGTTATTGTCCTGGGGGGGGGTAATTGTCCTTGGGGGCAATTTTCCAGGGGGCAGTTGTCCTCGAGATGGTGATCGTCCTGATACGAAGAAAATGTGTCTCGATGAAGGGCTACAACCCTTGTATTTGAAAAGGACTAAACACTACGTAGGCTTATGTCAGGTATAAACTTGCATAATGGTTGTGGTTGTAAATTGTCACGTCCGATGTCTGAAAGCTGCAGTTAGACACGCATTAAATAGTTTAAAAGCATTGTATAAAAAAATTCAAAATTAAAACCAAAGACCAACAATCTGAAGAGCGGGGCGGGGGAGGGGTGAAATTAAGACGACCCATGTGCTCCAAAACAACCCTTATTTGAAGTGCCATCTAGATAACCAATACAAATGAGAGATTTGTGACTTACGTGCACTACGTTAGTAGGTCAGGGTCAAATCGCTGTTTTTTCGAGCACAGGGGACATGTAGGTCTAGTTAATTAGTATCGAATATATATATAGGCCGACGTTTCGGTCTATATACTATATGCCTATATATTTACAGTGAAAATGAAAAATACAAAATAATGGTGCATAGCTCTTTATTATTTCTGCCCTCCGTGATGATTTTATAAAGGTTGTTGAAAAATATATCCACCTAGAATCGAACCTGGGTCCCTGATTTATAGGACACCGATGCCTTAACCACTAGATTACATAGACAGGACCGATTCAATTCGAGGACAAGGAACGAAGTCATAAGGATGACGACGAATTGACCGACAGTTCAACATACCCTGATCCATTAATAAATGATGATATTGCGAATATAATACAGTGCGTCCCAGAAAAAAAGAAACCGAGAAGTATCGATGTTCTATCATAACTTAATCACAACTATAATTAATGAATGATACATATTTGGAAAGCTTAGAGTCTCCTCTTTCATGTGATGCTACTCAGATAATGCATATTTCACGCATGAGTGATTAAAAGCAATTTGAAGGAAGGAAACCAAAAAGACATTTGGCGGGCGGTATCTGAATTTCGAAGAAAAATTCACATTTCTAAAAAGTTGAGTTTCTGCCCTTTCATATGACACCTCAATCAGGAAAAATGAGCGAGGAATAACAAAGTTCTGTTTGTTTAAAGTAGTGCTTGCATTTCCATAATTTTATTAAACGAATTCGTTTTCACTGGCTGCCTGCCGTATCAATACACGAAATTAACAAAAGACTTAACTCCGTTTCGTTGACAATCAGCCGTAGACGAGAGTCTTCATGCATGGCTGATTGTCAACGAAACGGAGTTAAGTCTTTTGTCAAATCTGCTTTTTGCTACGGCAGGCACCCAGTTAAAACGAATTCGTTTGTTAAAATTATGAAAATGTAAGGGCTACTTTAAACAAACAGAACTTTGTTATTCCTGGCTCATTTTTCTTGATTGAGGTATCATATAAAAGAGCAGAAAATGAACTTTCTAGAAATATGAATTTGTCTTTGAAATTCAGATACCGCCCGCCAAATGTCTTTTTGGTTTCCTTCCTGCAAATTGCTTTAAATCACGCATGCGTGAAATATGCATCACGTGAGTAGCATCAACTGAAAGAGGAGACTCTAAGCTTTCCAAATATGTATCATTCATTAATTATGGTTGTGATTAAGTTATGATTAAACATCGATACTTTTCGGTTTCGTTTTTTCTGGGACGCACTGTATATATGTTTCTCTGGCGGTGTGTGCCCCCACCCCCACCCCTCTCTCTCTCTCTCTCTCTCTATCTCTCTCTCTCTCTCTTTGGGTACAATAGGTGGACTATGGGTGTACAATGACGAAGTAGAATCCGACCCGACAGGACCTGCCGGTATCTATAAAGGACTCATCACCAACGTATCGAAGGAGATGATGTCTTACAGTGACTTCTCATACCCAAGACATGTCACACCATTTCTAACAGTACGAGTAATAAATGAGAATTTGTGATGCGTGGTAAAAAAAAATGTTACTTTGTAAAAGTTGGCATTCTAATTGTATACGGTTGTTTAGAGGTTTATTTTATTATTTGATTTGATTTGACCTGGTTTATTCATATAACAAATCTTCGCAGATAGAAAAACTGAGTTGTGATTATTTTCATTCTTTTTTGTTTTCTACAATTAATGAGATCGATACAAATATATAGAAGTAGTAAAATTAAATAATACAATAATGAAGAATGAAGGTAGTATTTAGGAGTAACTACTTCTATTTTTCGTGATTCATATTCAAGAGAAAACACGAGTGCAGAATTTTTACAGAATTGTAGGTGTAATAGCCTAGGTCTTTTAATTTCCTGTATTTGTAAAATCATTTGGGTACTGTATGAGTGTAGGCCGAGTAGTGATCATGTTGATATAGAGTGCCGAAGTGCTAATACCATATTCTATCGTCGTCCAAGTTTCTGGTTCCAAACAATATTGCTTGTGCATGAGGTTTCATTTAGGGTTGCATTTTATTCTTGAAAAAAAGTAATCTGCACTTGTTTTGTATTTCCTTTGCATGAGTATTTTCTACAAAAAAGGTAACATTTTAAAAACATTACATTTGTTTGCCGTAAATTATGCAAAACTATAAAAGTTGTTGCTGGTCGAAATATTGTGCGAGTTTGTTTTTGTTATTGTTCCTATATTCCCTCACAGAGTGACGACGTTTTGCAATATTTACAAAACTACGCAGAGCACTTCGATCTGCTGAAGCATATCCACTTCAATACGACAGTCATAGAAGTGACTAAAGCAGTGGATTTTAAAGAGACAGGAAAATGGAATGTGTGCACCCAGTCCCAAGGCGAACAACCCAAGACAGAAGTGAGTTTCGATAATTATATTAACTACTTATTTACTTATGGATACTTATGGATACTTATGGGAACACGGGCTTTAAAGAGAAGGTTGAGTTCTGGGGAGAGGTGACAATTAATTTGTGACCGTTTTCATTCTTATTGTGCAAGTGTGGAGGGATATCAGAGAAAAAATGTTCCCTGAAAAGCGTGGCTCTTCAAATGCCTTCATATTCTAAATATGACAAGTAACAGCTTAAAAATGAGGCCCGATTTTTATGCCACATGTCTGTGTAGTGGTTCCATGACACATGCTCCGCCGACGATTGCTCCGCCGACATTTACTCCGCAAAACGCGACAATTGCTCCGCGACATTTGCTCCGCGACATTTGCTCCGACGTCAAATGCTCCGCCGACAGGTGCTCCGCCGACAGTTGCTCCGCCGACAGTTGCTCCGCCGACAATTGCTCCGCCGACAGATGCTCCGCCGACAATTGCTCCTCCGACAATTGCTCCGCCGACAATTGCTCCGCCGTCAATTGCTCCGCAAAACGCGACAATTGCTCCGCCGACATTTGCTCCGCCGACTTTTGCTCCGCCTGAAGCGACACTTGCTCCGCCGACATTTGCTCCGCCGACATTTGCTCCGCCGTCAATTGCTCCGCCGACAATTGCTCCGCCTGAAGCGACAATTGCTCCGGTGACATTTGCTCCGCCGACAATTGCTCCGACGACATTTGCTCCGCCGACAATTGCTCCGCCGACAATTGCTCCGCCTGAAGCGACAATTGCTCCGCCGACAATTGCTCCGCCTGAAGCGACAATTGCTCCGCCGACATTTGCTCCGACGACATTTGCTCCGCCCAAAAAGTGTCCCATAAACTACAAATGCTACTAGTACTACGACAAATGCTTCGCCGACAATACTTTCTTTACACCTATTTTTTTCGTTTCTTTTTTTCTTCTTCATTTTCTGAATGCATTTCTTGAAATAATGTAGATGAAATGAAATGAATGAATGTTGATGAAGTGGGAGGAAAAAGGAGTTACCTAAAAGTCATTTCGAATATACTGAAATAACTTTCCATCTATCACTGTACGTCCCATATAATGTATACTAAACACTCATTACATGTCGTGGGAAGTTTTTTTTTTAAAGTAGAGCAGCAAGCCACATTCCCCAATACGCGCATACCTCCTAGTTAATTTCAAGTAGCTCATCAATATGTAATACCTGAAATTACCTCGATCAATGCATCTTACTAGGTAAAGCATTATACAATGTAATAGGTCATCATGGAAGTTTAGAAAATAAGTAAGGGGGATTTACCAAGTGTTGATCTTTTTAAGAGTTTTATAAAGAAACAAAAAGATATTGAATATTTCTCAGCGAAAAAAAGGAACAAGCTTGTTTCGCATTTTAAGAAATGGCGATTTGACTTATGATACTCATGTTGATTTAACTTTTATTCCTGTGCCCCCTCACTCCCCTTTATGCACTGGAGTTCAAACTATGATTTATATGTGTACAGTGTATTTTTTTTTACTATAATGTTTTTTTTTTATAACTTTCTTGTCCTTTCATTATTGTTAGTTGTTCTTATACATATTGGTTTTTTTGTTTGTCTAATTATTACCAATGACTTGTAAATATGTAATTTTTATATGATTGAAAATTTAATAAACACACAAATATAACAAAAAAAGTTTAGAAAATAAGGGCACTTATATACGTAAGGAAGAGAACCCATTCAGACATGTAATACATGTATTATCTTGTGTTTACTATGTCATTATCTCTGTAAAGCGCTTCGAGCAATTCGTTGGATGTTGCGCTATATAAAAGACAATTGTATGTATGTATGTATGTATGTATGTAAAATGAGATGGCAGCCTTTCTGCTTATTCACATTTATACAAATCATTTTGTTGCAGTTTGATGTTAGTTCTTCACGATAAGCCAATTGCTCTTCTTCCGGTGGCTTCGTGAGTCCCTTAAATTATTTAGTGAAAACAAAGTACTCGAATGAAACGGAGTGTTTTGCACACTAACATATATATATTAAAGCTACATACACTTAACTAAAGGAAAGAAACCTTTAGAAAATGGACTGGATATTATTGAAAATATTATTCTAAACAAGAATGTACTACATGATTGTATTACTTTACGTTTCAATTTCACGAGAGAAATAGAACCCGAGAGGGGTAGCAGAGAAGAAGTGATGGAAATGAAAGAAGACTAATAGCATGAGAGGAAAGAAAAGAGCAAAGAAGACAAGAAAACGGTGTAAACAGGAAAAGGAGGAGCATGGGAGAGAGAGAAAGAGAGAGAGAGATAGCCTTGAGCTTTGGATCAGCTAATGAGTAATACATGAAACAGATTTTGAGCGGAGTAATTATCTTTCGCCGGAGAACTTGCGTAAGGAGCTATAATTTTATTTTTTATTTTTTTTAATCAAACATTATGGGGAATAGCAAAAAACGTATTTTTTGCTCTTTTCTTTCCTCTCATGTTATTAGTCTTCTTTCATTGAGGTAATTTCAGGTCTTACATATTGATGAGCTGTTTGAAATTAACTAGGAGGTATGCGCGTATTGGGGAATGTGGCTTGCTGCTCTACTTTAAAAAAAAAAAACTTCCCATGACATGTAATGAGTGTTTAGTGTACATTATGTGGGACGTACAGTGATAGATGGAAAGTTTTTTCAGTATATTCGAAATGACTTTTAGGCAACTGCTTTTTCCTCCCACATTATCAACATTCATTCATTTCATTTCATTTACATAATTTCATGAAATGCATTCAGAAAATGAAGAAAAAAAGAAAGAAACAAAAACAACCCGTGAAAAAAAAATATTGTCGGCGAAGCATTTGTCGTAGTACTATAGTAGCATTTGTATTTAATGGGACACTTTTTGGGCGGAGCAAATGTCGTCGGAGCAAATGTCACCGGAGCAAGTGTCGCTTCATGCGGAGCAAATGTCGGCGGAGCAATTGTCGCTTCAGGCGGAGCAATTGTCGGCGGAGCAATTGTCGGCGGAGCAAATGTCGGTGGAGCAAATGTCGGCGGAGCAAATGTCACCGGAGCAATTGTCGCTTCAGGCGGAGCAATTGTCGGCGGAGCAATTGACGGCGGAGCAATTGTCGGCGGAGCAATTGTCGGCGGAGCAAGTGTCGCTTCAGGCGGAGCAAATGTCGGCGGAGCAATTGTCGCGTTTTGCGGAGCAATTGACGGCGGAGCAATTGTCGGCGGAGCAATTGTCGGCGGAGCATCTGTCGGCGGAGCAATTGTCGGCGGAGCAACTGTCGGCGGAGCAACTGTCGGCGGAGCAACTGTCGGCGGAGCATTTGACGTCGGAGCAAATGTCGCGGAGCAAATGTCGGCGGAGCAATTGTCGGCGGAGCATCTGTCGGCGGAGCAATTGTCGGCGGAGCAACTGTCGGCGGAGTAAATGTCGGCGGAGCAATCGTCGGCGGAGCATGTGTCGGGTTACCTGTGTAGTCCCACCCATACACATCTTTCTGTGTACAGTGATTGTTACTTTACCAAGACTGGGCCAAATTTCTTATCATTTTGATGACTCCAAAACCTTGTAGTACACACCAATAATGATATGCTACGTGCTCAACTTTTTCTGATTGATTTACACCGTTTCTTTCACAATGCAATCGCCTGACCAGAACTCAACTTTATCTTTTAGCCTCTATAATTATATTAATTTCCACATTCCTTCTTCTTGTTAAGTTTCCCGGATCATGACCGGGTGTGTCGGCGTCGTATTTGAACTTGGCAGGTTCACTTCTCCAGTACTTGTCCAGAATGCTTTCGAATCTGTAGACACTGAGTGCATTAACTAGATCTTCATTTAAACTATTCCAGCGTTTCCTCATATCCACTTCCGGAAAGGAAGGAGAGCATCGGGGATTTTTATTTTAAATCAATTAGGCAACCCAACCACTATTTTTCTCATTTCCTGTCGCATTATAATCATCATTAAGTAACTGCAGACATCTTGATACGATATGTCACAAATAAAGGCTAATATGGCAGCACATAAAAGGTAACAACTAAATTATTCACACCCTTACCCTCTCGTCTTTTTTTAAGCTTGTGAAAAATTGATTTGTCCCGATTTTGTTTTGTTTTTAGAATGTGATATATTAAAGCTTACATCTAAAATTATTCAACAAAGGCCCTTATTCAACCATCCACCTTTCATTCTTGAGTAACGAAAAAGAACCTTTACAAGGGCTATGAATAATTTAGTTTTTAACTGTATAGGCTACATCATATTATAATGAAGGTCACAGGACTCATATCCAATATAGTTATTTTTCAACTTCTAGAAACTTCTAGAGAATACAAATTCAGTCATACTTGTCTTTAGTGGCAACCTCTCTATAAACGCCATCTGTGTAAAGTGGCCATATATTTTGTCTCCCACGAGAAAAAGAAGCGTGTTGTGGTACCTGTCTATAGAGAGGCCACACTTTATGTTTCATTTGAGCATGTTGAGTTTAACTATATTTCACAAACGATTTTCTTTTCATACATGATTAGAATTTTAAAAACTTACTTCGTGACCCACCTAACTAGATGTTTCTCTTTTATCAAAGACCTTCGATGCTGTCATGATGTGTTCCGGAATATATTCATCGGGCAAAATTCCAGACTACCCTGGGTTAAATGAGTTCAAAGGTCAAATCCTGCACAGCGGTCAGTTCAGAGGCGGGGAAGAATTTGTGGATAAGACGATTGTGGTCGTTGGTACGTGGATTTTCATTCATGATCATGATAAATTCATGGAAAATGAAGTATAAACGTATTAAAGATAGGCTAAATAATAATGACGATAATGAAGATAAAAATTGAAAATTAATGATGATGATAGTAATCATCATAATCATTAACAGCGACATCAATGAAAAATAATAATGACAATAATAACTATGATAACTTTTTTATTATCATGATATTAATAATAATAATAATAATAACGATAATAATACTAATAATATTAATGAAAATACTAAACGTCGCTTCTGTATTTACTTATCAAAGAGTTTCTACTCCGATGGATTAGTATTAATTTGCGGAAGACGTTTTGATTATATCTCCATTGACTTATTGCTAAAGGACGTCAATGCTATGGCAGGGAATCGAACCCGCTGACTTTAAAGTATTGCTTGAAAGGACCAGTCCCTCTACGATCCCACAGTCCAATTTTTGCGTCAATCCGCTCCTCTTTGTCAATAATGAACATTGATAAATATATTCCTACCGGTGGCTTAAATTTCTAAGGTACAGCCCCGACGCACACAGCGAATGACGACGAATGCATAGCGTGGGTCCAGCGCGCTCGACGAACGAGTAACGAGTGATGACGCAAATTTTCCATGCGCCGGCCGTGCGTCCCCCATGCGTCCCCTCTGTGTGACCGGGCCTTAAGGGGGACCTAGAAGTTATTAAGAGGGCAAGAGTGAATATCATGCGGGAGATCCAAGCAACCGACTAGGATTTCTGTTTTAAAACATAATATAAATCATTATGGAACCCTCCTATTCCCTAGAGTCTGGATAAACAGGATTTTATGCAGCAATACGTTGACTTGTCTTAAATGTTGTCATGCTAATGTTGTTTGGTTGTGTCTTTATAATACAGGCTCTTCCCATTCTGCAGGGGATGTTGCGGTACTGAGTAGTAATCACGCTAAGAAGGTATTTACATGATGAACTTCATGGAGTAATAGGTTCAAAGCTCATTGTAAAATTGTCTGTTATATATTACCATGCGATTAAGATTGAAAGCCAGGTACACGTTAATGTCATTTTAATTTCAAATTTTACAATACCAGACGAAAGGATTTTACCACGAGTAGTATTGGTCTCAACGTTCAAAAATAATTTAACCTTTCCATTGTAACAGGTGCCAAAGTCGCTCGTTTGCCACGCGTGCCGATTTGGACAAAAGATAGCAATCAATTATTGTCAGAATGTTTGCATTTCCGGTCTTGGATGTATAGATTAACTTTTCATTGTAAACATTTAAATAATCTCGAATCCTTTGGAAAAAACTGTTCTATGAGAAATGAAATGTGACACAAGGAGATCATTTCCATTTCATTACTTGAGAGCTTTTGGATAAATGTTATAGCCCTCACATAAGCAACATATGTGACCCCGAATGTTCTTAAGCTACTGATTTTGTGGTACTTGACAGCATTTGGAGGAATTCCTTCGTTTTGCTCTTGGTACCCACTCTCCACACAAGTCACTGTCCATCATATGGGTGGAGAGGGACACAATTACATTAATGTCTTGCCAATGGACACTAAGTTACACTATTGCCGCGCTGAGGCTTGAACACTCGATCTTTGCATCTCCAATCAACTTCCTAATACACCTATACAATGTAGAATTTAAAATGGTTGAGACTGTTCAGGGAGGTGAGACCTCACTGGACTATACGTTTGGTTAACGGTGTAAACTTTCATGTCGGAATCTAAAGTATTAAAAGCTATATGTGGTATTTCTCTTTTAAAAAATCACACGTTCTGAAATATCCATTCCACACGCATCATTATCTTTATTAATGAAAGTGTGTACATATATACCAAGCAGTTATATTTCCTGTTCTGATGTATTCTTCTAGGTGTATTTGAGTCTACGGGATGGGGCTTGGATCGTGCCTCGCATCACGGGTAAACAGCCCACTGACGTCTACATCAACCGAAGGTGGAATGAGGCGATTCCAGCCTGGATCTACCATCCTTTACTCAAACTTAAAATGGAATCGCTGCAGGACTGGAAAACACTTGGCATTCAGAGCAGCACGCATCCGGCTAATAGTAGCTTCATTATGAATGATGAACTCCCTGTGAAGATTATGAGTGGCCGAGTGGTCGTCCGGAGTGGTGTTCAACGGTTTGAAGGGTCAAGGGTCATCTTTGATGATGATTCTTACCTGGAGGACGTGGACTGTGTTGTCTTTGCCACAGGGTATAATCACAGAATATACATGAAAGATGACGTCATATCAGGTGAGTTTGAAGCATTTCAGGAAGAAAGAAAATACAAACGAACAATTATAAAACCAACCGCAACAAAAACAGCAACAAAAAACGCACAAGTGCATTACGAGATGTCTATCCACAGTGGTCTGGATATCAAGCTAACCAATACAAAAAATGACATCTGATCAATACTTTCCTCGAAATTAGATTTGGAGGCAACTTCATGATATCCCCAAGTTTAATACGAAACACATTTAGAAATACGTGAATTATGAACCAAAGTCCCCTTCGGACACTATCAAAGAAGTGGTGTTGCCTGAACTCCATAAATATTGCTCAGGCAGATATTTGCCAAATACAGTCACTTTCATTCCTTCCCTCCAAGATTTAAATGGTACCTAAAATATGAAATCTATATTGTTTCAAAACACTTATCTATTTAAAGTATTTAAGTGGTGTGCTGAGCATACAAAGTCTGTAACTACGTGTACATGATATACTGCAACTCTCCAAAATGTGGAGTAAGAAAATCATATTAAAGAAATTTAAAACAAAACAGCGAAAAAATTGATGTAGGTTACCTAAGTAATTATATTTTTACAAAAGACGACATTGCATAATTAAGTTGTACTACTCGTCCAATCTTTCATACGTGTCTTAATGTAATACAAAGTTTTGGGAAATTTTGAAATTTGGCTGGATAGTGATTATTTACAATTTTGATATATTTGGATGCCCCTGTGGATGCATTATCAGCACTAGAAAATTTAGCTCCTAAAACACTTCTGCTTTCGAGTAAAATTGAATATCAAAATTTACCGGTGCTCCCGGTAAATTTCGATAAATCCAACTAGCGCTTACGGCCATACAATAATAGCTGCGACCATGAAAATATCTGAATATGTAGTTGTGATATATAATTTCCAAACGTAAATAGCCAATCGGTCGATTTTAATCAATTAGAATCATTGTTTTATGACTTAATTAATTTGTTGACCTTGAGAGGGAGCTATACAACATAAAGAGTCATTATTTACAATTTCATACGTTTAGACTCGATTTCAACCACGAAGACGATCACTGAATATTGTAGGATCAAATATGCTTCCAATATGTTCTTACAACCAAATTCATTAATCCATACCAAAACTTTGTATTACCTTTAATGTAATTCAGTATAGGCAAATACTGATCGAACCGGTCGTAAGAAGCTATTATGTACACTTCAAAACCAAGTTCTGCGTTTTATATTATGTTGATATTACGGTCTAATAGTGATTCATCCTTCACATGTCTTAAATTATCACGTATACAAGATAAATGAACTGCAGAAGTGTACTTTGTCACATATGTACATGTTTGACTAAATAGTGCTGTATCCTCATATCAACCGATCAGGTCTATAGTCCTAGGTACAGTAAACTTAACTTTCATCATGATATCCGTTTTACCGGTCCTTAGCTTGAAAACGATTTACCTGAACCTTTGAGTAAAAATGTATCACGAATAAGCCTAAAATGGAAGTAGTAAAGCAGTATGATCCTGAGTATATGTGATTTCTATAGCTCTTGACTAACTGCCTTGTCCCACCTAGCTTTTCTGTTGATATGGAAACAAATAAATGGAAGAAAATTAATGTTACTTTGAAATGAATTTAAACGTTTGACACGGTTTGCAGATAATCTTAGCTATAGTTCTCCTTAGAACTATAAGCTAAGAAAGATAACCAACAGTCTTTTTCAAGACTACACCAACAGGACTACACGCTGTCTGGAATCTCCGCAAATTGCGAAAAATTGAACAGCGTCGATTTTTTTTTCCTCCTTTTTTCTGCTTCCATTTAAAATTATTAAAAAACTTGAATTCGGCGTAAATATTCATAATTGAATGACACACGCCCTTAAGACTAAAACAACAACAACAACAAAGAAAGATTATCGAGAGTCCTTTTCAGGACTTCCTAATCCTCCTTCTCTCTCACATGGTGCAACCGCAAGCCTACTGTATAGGATGATTATTGTAGAGTGACTGTTGAATGTGATAACGAAAGTGCACTATCCGTTTCACACGGGGCATCCTTCATTCGACTACTCAAGGTTAATTCGAAAATTAAAAAAGAGGTTTATACCATAATAAGCATCAAGCAATACAATGGCTACACACGACGAGTTATTAAAGGTAAAGACCAGTATTGGTAACGCCCCAATTTCAAAAAATGAAATGGAAGCTCTCATTACCAATCATGTGAAAGAATATGTTTTGACTAATACATGATGATAAAAAATTTGCCGGGAAACCGCCTACTAATTCATATATTTGGTAAATTTATTTCTCTCATGGTCGTGTGAGAGAGATAGGGTAGTCCCATATACATCTTTCTGTGTATAGTGCTTGTAACTTTACGAAGAATGGGCCAAATTTCTTATCATTTTGATGATTCCAGAACCTTGCAGATGCTAGATGCTAGATGATCAACCTTTTCTGATCGATTCCACAACGTTTCTTTCACAATGCAATCGCATGACCATTACTGGTCTTTACCTTTAAGCCATGGTCTATACTACTCATTGGTTTCTGGAGATTCAATGATATGCTACGCCACATTCCCATGACGGTCATTTTATTGTATGACTCCTGCAGGTAGTACCAGTCAATTGGAACTGTACTTACACGTCATACCACCAAGACTGGAGCACCCAACAATGGCGGCCATTGGTTACATCGTGACACGTGGTACCTTAGGACCATCAGCAGAACTACAAAGTCGGTATGCAGTGAAGGTGTTCAAGAAAGAACTTCAACTACCAAGTCGTTCAGAGATGCTTGCGGATATCAAGAAAAGGAGAGACGAAGTGATGCAACGGTACAATCAAGACACGCCCAAGGTAGGTGTTCAAGTCCAGATGACTGAAGCCTGCGTTGTGTGTTAACGTGCCCCTTCCCTTGTTCATAGACGCAGGTTATGTTAAGTGGAAAACACTCCGTCCCTCGGATAGGACGTTAAATGGAGGCCCCGTGTAGAGAAGAGTCACCACCTATGCACGTTAACAACCCACTGCACTATTCGTATAAGAGTAGGGGGAAAATCCGGTGTAGTGGTCCACCTACACACACCCCCCTAGTATAGAACGATAATACTCTGTAAAAAGGTCTGTAATCAAAAAGGAAGAAGGAAGAAGATCTGACATTTGCTCCTGGGGTACTAGTATTTTACTCTGGCCTTTGTATTTCGTCGTAAATATGGATTAAGTTTTCAGGCTTGAATGAGCCCTGTGCTTTAGGTTAAGATTAGTTTATATTATGTTAAGAGATCATTATAGTGTTGGGTCATGGAAAATGAGTTATATTTTTGTCAGGTAGGTTAACTCATGCCACACGAGGCCTGCATCACTTAAGTGCGTAAACCTTTCGTCTAGATAAATTTTCTTTTCTGAAAGAAAACTGAAGAAACGGCTAGCATCCAGTTTGTCTGTGGCATCCAATCGCAACCACTTTTGCGTTTTGTACCTCTTTTGCTTCATTTATTGTTCTTTGGTTTGGGCTATTATTATTGTGCAAGACGAAAAACTTCATAATTGTAGATTCGTGGTACACTAATCGTCATGCGTCTTACAATTACGCTGAATTAAAGGGTAGTTCAGTCACGTACTCTTGATATAATTTAGCCATATTCCCCGATTGGCTTTAATTGTCCACCCATAATTTCCGGCTGCACTAACATTTCGTATATTACTTCTCCAGATCCATCCGACGAAATACAACGATGAGCTCGCTCAAGCGATCGGAGCTCTACCAAGTTTCTGGAGCCTGTTGTTGTCGGATCCTAAACTGGCGTACCACTTTTATTTTGGTCCAACCTATCCTACGTGGTACAGGTTGGTGGGTTCACATTCTAGACCTGATGGCCGTCAGAGGATACTGCAAAGTGGTGAAGACATGGTACATGGGATAACATTAAAAACGGTTCGCCCGAGAGCACAGAAGGAACTCCAGAGGACCAAGATAATACCGATGAGGCTTGTAGCTTTGTGTTTCATCGGCTTCTTTCTAGCAGTACTATTATGGACATAGATTTCATTATGGTCATAGAGTTTATCTTAAGTTTATTACGTTTAAACATAGATCAAGAAGATTTATATATATATATATATATATATCATGCAGATTTTTCTATGACGAATCTCTTATCAAAGAAGCTCATAAGCAATATTGCATGTCGGGAAAGTCAGGATTTGTTAAAGACGCAGACATGTATTATAAGATATGTCCCTTTTGTTGCCAACATCAAATTCTGTAGAACTTTGCAGGAATTATAAATATGTCATGCATGTCCTATCTGTGAAATTTAAACGTTATTGTCCTAATATTCGAATTATGCAAGGAAACCCGTTTACTTGCTAGACTTCACTGTCACACACTATTGAGTGACTGACTGGCTCTTTTTTCTTCTTCGGTAATAACACCATAAAATGAGCTTTAAAGGGTACATGAGCATTGGTCTACATCAATTACCCACTTCTTGTAACGGCCAAAATTAAACTAATTGTATCTTTGCGCAGCATAAAACATACGACCATTCGGTACAATGGTCTGAAAATCAGACGGTTACTTACTGGCTATATAGCTCTTAAGTCGATTAATAGACGTACCTAACTAATAGACGTCATTTATTTAAAAAATACGGAAAAAACACGGAAAATGCAATACATTTTCAATAATTTATTGCATTTTACCCCGGTCCCCAACATATAAAACATCCTTTGGACGGCCATGCATTATGGCTCAAGGCATGGGCACACAGAGGATATGTTTATGTTGGGGACCGGGGTAAAATGCAATAAATTATTGAAAATTATTGCATTTTCCGTTTTTTTTTTATATTTATGAAAACCGCCCCCTACCCTAGCCCCGGCTGCGTACAGTCAAGGTTCAGTGACAAAGCAATGGCCTCGTAACTGTGAGGCCCCAGGATCAAAACCGTGTCGATGTGCTATATAAGTGCCCTTTTGTGGGGCATTAATCCTCATTACTGTCATTTATAACTTAAGGGCGTAGGTCCCCAAGTTGATAAGCATAGTAGCATACACATGATTTAGCCACGAAAAACACACATTGGCAAATTATCATTCAATAAAATCTGAGAATGTATACTATTATCTAGATCTTTTATTTTTAAATAATTTTTAAAATAATTCCATAAATTGGGGTAAAACCAAAATATTCCAACTATATGAGCGACAGTGTAGTATATTTGTAAAGCGCTTAGAGACATTGTATTAAACGCTATATAAAAGTGAATATTATTATAAATATCTATCTTCCCATAGACACGGCATCATGCAAGAGGTCTAATCAATCATTGTTTATAATTATGCATATTCAATATTTTATTATCATAGAACGTAAATATAAATGTATAATACTCATAAATATACATTTTATATATTACATTTTCGTATGTATGTCATAGCCTCATAGGCTTATTTTCTCGCACGATTCGCTTTTAATATTTCACGTTTCGATTATTTACTTTAATGTACATGTATAATAAAAGTAACATTCCCATTTGTTTGATTTTATTTTGTAGTTTGTGTACTCCCATCGTCTTCATTATTATCATCATTTATTCAAGTCAGCATTTCCCCTCGTATGAGGAGTTACTGACTTTCGCCTCATAATGGCACTTCCTCCCTCTACTTCTTCTTGTCTCGAGTTTCCTCTTCACTACTGCTTTCTGTCACCAACATATCTTTCCATGAAATATTCGTCATTCCTTTCTCTTAATTATGGCATCCTCTTTTTGTCACATCTATCGTACGTATTATATTTTCTTTTCCTCTCTCAGCGTACCATCGTCACGTCAGCTAGGTTCCTACTGAAATTGCACCATAACAACACGTTTTCATCCACATATGTTCCTTTCTATCAAAAGTTTAATGACACAACATTACTGTCTAATCTGTTTGGATTGAAATCAATAAAGTTTGAATTTGAATTTGAATTTGTAAGATTGTTCTCACTCCCCCCCCCCCCCTCCGCCCCCCCCCCCCCCCCCCCTAACCATCAAAAACTAAAAAATATTTTCGATAGGCTAAAGCAAGAGATTAAGCAGTAATTTTTCGCATGATATATAATTATTTTTAAATATTTGTTATTTCTGTTTTTCTTCTAAGTGCTGATCTACAATATGTATACGAAATGTCCGTTTTGTATGATAAAAATATATATGTACTTTGCGGTATACGCCTACATAATGTTTCAAGTTTCAAGTTTATTTATTTCACTTTATCAAAGATTATATAATTGAACATAATAAACAATGGTAATTATTATAACTAAACATACAATATAGAAAACATAATGTACATGATAATAGTGATAACAGAGAATACAATCATATAAATCAATCAATGAAAGTGGGGGATCTGCTAAAAAGCAAAGCTTGTATGATGTAGGTCCCATCGAGAGCGATATTTGTTTAATGTTGGTTAGTGTAGATTATACGGGCATTAGATAACGGGTGGAGTACGTTTACGTTTTTGTTTACGAGGCCGACAGCCGAAAGAACGACAAAGCACATATGTACATTTTATAAGGAACATTTTTTTTTACCGTTTTTAGAGAAACAAATGTTTAATGAATAAAAAGTATGTTTTAAAACATTCAAAACTGAAAAATATCTGCCCAAAGAGGGAAAAGGAAATAAAAGTATTAAAAGAAAGATTTCCGACCGACCGACCAATGTTTTGGCACCTAAACGGCAGTACAACATTTTTTTGCAGGCCTTATGCTCGTGCATGCTAGTGCATTTCGCTATATAGTTGTATTTAACTATACACGTAGAATGAAAAATTACCAGGTATACTAAAAACTGCAATGTAGGCCTAACCTCTCATATTATTGAAAATACAAATACTGTGGCAATATTTGTCACTCCTGTATTGTCTGCCGTGTGAAACACACACAAAATGAGCCTGCGGCATCGGTGAATTACACTTGGAGAAATTGTCAATTAATATCAGCTCTTATTACATTGAACACTGCAGCATAATAACTGTATTATCTATATGCAGTTCTACTTGCCCAATATATTCCCAATTTTACAGCTTACCACTATACCGTTCATATATTTACACACATAATATATTCTGTATAATGAGCAATCAAGTATCAAATTCAACTAAGCTACTCAATATGTACATGGGATTTTCAGGCAATAATATAACTTTAAAATTCCATGGGCTGGCTAATTTGGAACAAAGTGAGTACCGTATATTAGTAATCTTTTTACACAAGATAACATATGCCAAGAATGAAGTTCGCTATGCGCTTGTTATGTAACCCCATAGTTGTAACATTTCAATACATTGTTGTATATATTTGTTTTCAATATTTGTTAATCCTATGTATTTGCCCTTGTTAATACTGTTGAATAATTTCAAATGTGGGGGTTCTATGTTTAGTGTGTTGTAGAGCAAAAATTAAAACCAGTATAACCAGTCTGTGGTAATCAGCATACAATAGCAGTGACCTTTACCCATCAGCGATTACACGATTCTCGTCTGAAGAAAAAGAGACAATGGGTATCAAAACGCAAGAACATTTATATTATGACGTCATGGCCTGTTTAATAAACGGTTTATCTCTCAAAAGTAATAGATAATGGTAACAAGCTTATACATTTCATCCCCAAAACATTTGTTGATTGTATGCACAATATAGAATATATCAAGTAATTATTCAACACTAGGCTATTTGCGTGGCTCAGAAAAGTGACGTCGTAATGAACGAAAAGTCTTTGATTTTGCTTATTCGATTAAACTGCCAAAACAGAAAATGTAATTATTTTCAAAGCGTGGACATGGCGGTCAAAATCTAAGAGGGATCCATCATTCGTCCCATGAAAAGGACCGATTTCGTCGACCGGTGACGAATCATGAAGAGAAATGGGTGGTCTGCTCGAAACAGGATCGGCTTCTCACGTTCGCTTGGTGGAGCGCATCCGCCACTCATCACAAAAGCCGTTGCAGCAGCTGCCTCAGTCCCTTCCTCATTGATATCAACAAAGGCCTTGTGGATGACGGCAGAGATATGAAACTCTCTATCACCTGAGATGCCTTCGAAGTTAGCCCTATCCTCATCAAAAGCGTCGGGCATTCCCATTCGTTGCAAAACCTCCTTCAGTTGGAATGTTGCTTCTAGTTTGAACTTTGGTAATAGTACCTTCACTTCTCTTGATTTGAGCCCTGCGTCCCAGGATTGCAGGACGTCCACAGAGAGCTTCGTCTCAAGTTGACCAAGGCCATCATCTTTGGTGGGAAGAGCAATCAATAGACTCAGATTGCGGCCTTGATAAGGCAGCTCTAGCACAAGACAGTCATTTGTGTTGTCAACAGCCAAAGCAAATTTACCACTTTGAATCATAAGACTCACCGGAACCTTCTTTCTCTCATCGAAAACCTTGAATTTATCCTGTGTAGTATTGTAGGAACGAAATTCTGATTTCCAGTTCGCCTTGAAATAAATGGCATTCACCAGGACAAGACGTGTGAGATCATTTAGGGTTCCAGGATCAATCAGGTTTTTGATTTTATCCTCGGTCTGCTTTGAAACCCAATCATTGATTGATTGAGTGGCAATTGGAGCTGCAAAGTTATTTACCGCCTCTATGGCTGCTCCATAATAGGAAGCACTTTCTTCAAGAAATGACTGAACGAAGTTGTAGCCAGATTTGCCATAGAGCCTGTTGGCGGAATGAAGTTTGTAACCGGAATCTGATTGGTAAAGCAAGTTGTTTAGCTCTTTGAATGTTCCATGAAGTTGATCTTGGTCTATCTGATTGAAACGGAACACATCAGCGATTTGAGTTGCTGTATCACCTCGGGCTCCTAGCTGTGTCATAGCCAGAGCGGTCGATATGCTGAGAGGGGAGAAGAACAGATTTTTACCTCTCCGTTCATCTTGAAGAGTTTGATAAAGATCCAGGGCGAATCCGATGTTCGCACTTGAAAGCTGGACCAGTTTCCCAGATGTATATTGCTGCTTAGAGAATGCCATGTTTCTGATATATTCTGACCTGTGGATAATTATAGAGAAAACACGATTTGTTGATTGGTAAGCAACCGTCCAGGAGAACCCTTTTTTTTTAATCCCAAAAGTATGAAATTGAGGAATCATGCCTTTCCAAAAGGGCATTATAATTATCATCGATTTGGTTTCCAACCCATGATCTTTTGGATTAAAGACGATTGCAATATTCACAGAACCAAAAAGTCAAATCAGATAAAAACGTTATCCAGGCTAATTGCTCCCAAGCATAAATACAAGATATTACATTTATTTTATTTCGCATCTTTATAAAGAGTATCATGTTCAGCTATATAATCATTACGAAACATTGTTAAAAACATTCAAAAAAAGCTGGTTTACAACAGGGCTCTGTTTAAAAACAACATACAAATGACAATGAACAATATTATATATAGAAATGACAGGGGTAACGAAGGCTAAAACACACACACACACCTGTTTATCACCTGTTTACAAAATACAAATTACATTAAAATCAAGCATAAAATGAATTTGACCTCACTGCAACCCCCCTCCTCCACCTTCATAACAAAAAATGAGCTATTATTTGCCAGGTTTGATAAGATTTTTGAAAATGGCTAAGGACTGGGCAGATCGGCATTCATCAGACAAACAATTCCATTCATTTATACTAACTGGTACGAATGTCCTCTGATAAAATTGAGTTTTACATTGAGGAATACGTAATAACAACCTGTTAGTGATTCGTGTTACACGTGTAGAAACATTGTCATTTAGAACAAATTTACTACATAACTGGGATGGTGCTACCCCACTTACACATTTATACACCATGCATGATATTGACTTGTTAAACAGTACTTTTAGAGTAGGCCAGGCTAGTATTCAAAAAACTGTTTCCGATGAGGTTTCCCAAGTATATCCACTTACAATATATATGCTGCGCGCTTGTGTAGCGTATTTAATATTTTGTATTTAGATTCGGATGAAGGTGACCAGACGGTTGAGCAATATAATGCATGGGGGAGAACAAATCCCCAATATAATATTTTAAGTTGATCAACATTAAATATATACTTGTTTCTTCTAATTAAGCCAAGTTTTTGTTTCATGACTTTTGCAATAGAAGTAACATGAGATTTGAATGTCAGAGTATCATCAATCGACACCCCAGACACTTATAATCAGATACACATTCAAATAAGGTACCATTAATTATAACAGATATTTTTTTATCCTGCAAGGTATTCAATCGTTGTCGAGAACCAAGAAGCATCTCTATCGTCTTTTTATCATTTGTCCACTTGTAGACTTCATTCATTGCAGAATTTAATTGACTTTCAACCGATTCTAGATTACTACCACTAACATACAGAGTTGCATCGTCAGCAAACATGTATATGTTTAAAAGCCTAGTACTTATGTGCTCAAAATTTCATCCTAAAACTGACAAGATCAAACATTATTGTCAGATATTATGATAATAACAAACCCGTTCTTGTATAGCGCATAACACATTATGATATAAAGTCTCCATACGCTTCCAAAGAGCTTTGAAAACATTACACCTAGCTTTTGCTGAGGCAGCCATTATCACTTTGTATATCACCCCCTAATCATGTGATATTTTGTAATGGCAAACATTCACGATGATGCTCTCCCTTAATATCTTAACAGTATATAATTATAAATGAACATAATATTCGAATATTTACCCACATACAACAGCACAATTCCACTTCAAAATGCAACGTGTGTAGTCAAAGTTATTATCGGCCGACTACTAAATGGCCCAACTACATGTACGACTCATAATATATTTACAAAATTGCATTCGTCATGATCACATGATATACATAACAGGATGTCAGGATCAAACGACCATGTCCCTTTCCTGTCATTGTTCGTTATCATACCATGCGTGATAATGTACTAGCTAAGGGAGGGTTCGAGTAAGCGAAGTGAGAGCCTTCATTTTTTCGCCTCAATACTGCTTACAGAGGTCAGAGCTCATATCGCCCCTCTAGGTTTTACGATGTGCACCTTCAACTTATCCCCTCTCTTGTGATATTTCTTATTAGGCTTTGATAGTTAATGATTACCCATTCACCAATACGTTTCAGTATAGTATTAATGACTGCTTTGAGAGAAATAGTTGTTTTTATACGCTCAAGGGAAGGTTACAATTGTGATATTGCCCAAGGCGTGCCGAGGGCAATAGCCCAATTGTAACCTTCCCGAGAACGTATAAAAACAACTATTTCTCGAATAATAAAGCAGTCATTAATACTTTTATATGCCGAAAAAAAAGTCAACTTATGACACCACCTTGGCCTTTCTCTAGTTTATCTGCACGGTTTTTTTTTATGAGTGTATCTTTGAGAGTATAGACTAGATCTAGATTCTAGTCTAAGCAAGATATTTTTACAATTTTGGGGGTGGGCCAGCCCTGTGGGGAATATGGAGAAAAACCTGCGCTTTCATATGACACCTCACTTATTGAGTATCACCTTCAGGATCACAACAGATAAAGGTTTGAATCTCGAATTGAAAGAAAAAAACTTGACTTTTTTTGCATGGTCGCGCAATGCACGTAGACTGCTTAGAGACTACATTGCGTGCAATCTCTATGGAAAGAATTAGCACAAAACATCGGGTGCGCGATCAGACACCCTGACTACTACTAGATCTAAGCATTTTCAGCAACTTAACAAACATGTTTATGAATAATTTCACGTACCCTTTTTGTTCTTGCTGTCAGCGAGTTTTGCATTTGATAAATTGAAATCTTGGGAGAGTTTCTTTAGCCATGTTTGTCTTGTTTGGAATTGTCTTGTCTTGTATGAAAATACCGAACAAATCTTCGCACACTTACGGTATCCTCGATCGCTCAAACCATTTCACCAAGACTGAACTATTTTTCCGGTAACCATGGTAACTGGGATTTTAGAACTATTTTTTTAGAACTATTTTACCGGTAACCATGGTTACTGGGATTTTAGAACTATTTTTTAAAACTATTACATGGGTTTGGAATTTTACCGGGAATTTTACAGGAATAGTTAAAGTTTATGAATGCAATTTCGACCAATCAGATGGCTGGATTTCTTAAGTGAGATATAAAATGAGAAATATGAAATGGTAGGCACTATTTTATTGAGTTCAATTTCAATACACCAGTTTACGGTTACATCAGTGCGCATGCGCAGACATGTAATTGGCTTTGAGACCAAGCCAATGACCTGAGTTCAGTGGTATTTATGCGTAAATTAAGATTGCGCCCATACGCAGCGCGTAGGAAGTGATATCATCATAGCAATTCAGGAACGCCGGTACCCCTCATTTTTTTTCAAGTTCTTGGCCTGTCTGCCGACCAAAAATCATCCAAAATGAACAGCTGTGCAAACATCTGTTCTTCTGCTTCACAAGCTCTGATTGCAAGGAATTCAAGAGCAATTGCCAGACCCCTCTGTGCAGCAACTAGCAATACAGATGTCAGTTCAAAAAGGACACTAGCCTCATACAGCAGCCTAGCAGGGCTTAGCAGTGCAATGAGTGTAAAGAGTCCAGAGACACTTGTTAGTCAAATTGTGAGCCGTGGCTTCCAGACGTCTGTACCACAACGTGATGTAGAAGCCGCAGCTAAGTTCATCGGCGCAGGTGCTGCCACCGTAGGACTCGCTGGCTCAGGAGCTGGTATCGGAACAGTTTTCGGAAGCTTGATCATCGGCTATGCCCGCAACCCATCACTCAAGCAACAGCTATTCACATACGCCATCCTTGGCTTTGCCCTCTCAGAAGCCATGGGTCTCTTCTGTCTTATGATGGCTTTCCTGATTCTCTTTGCATTGTGAGCAGCATTGTTCAATAGCTTTGTTGTACACAGTTCAGCCATGCCCATTTGTTTCATAAGTATATAAAATATTAGAGACCATATTGTGAATTACATTCTGCTTGATTGGTCTTCAAAGAGAGAGAGTTATAGTGAATGTTCTGAAAAGAAATGATTGCGAGTTCTGTGTAAATTTTATAGCATTGGTTATTGACAAGACAAATTATATGATTTTCCCAAAATAACTGTTATGTTACCGAGGCATAGCCATGTTGACCAATCAATGCACCGATGTCCTCCACATACTTAAATTAATACTTTCTGGACATGCAGTGCTTCATGACTGTTGACTGCATGGGCAGCAATTGTTTGAAAAAACATCTTCAATGAATTGTGTTCTGTGCTGTCACATTTGTTACAGTTTCTTTACATTGTTGTTTTGTAACATCAATCTTCACTCTTGTAGGGAAATGCTCAGTCAGGGAGGGGGGCTAGAAGTCAGGTCAAGATATGGTTAGACCCCAAAAAAATTGCAACAAAAGGTTTTTCAACGGTTTCTAGTAGTATTCGACCTCAGGAATAACATACTAAAAGTCGACCAAAATCGAAGGTTCAGAAAGCTGTTATTTTCAAGATGGCGTCCAAGATGGCCGCCGATACCTAGAAATGGCCATTAATCACTTATTATCCATCCTAGATACATAATTTTAGTGTCTATCCCATGGTTTTGGGGATCAAAGAATCCATTGAGATAAGTAAGAATGATTTGTAATGGTCTAGGAAACCCCCAAATCCAAGATGGCGTCCAAAATGGCCGCCATAACATAAAAATGGCTATAAGTCACTTATTATCCATCCGAGAGACATAATTGGGGTGTCTATGCTATAGTTTTCGGGGTCATAAAATCCATTAGGATAAGTTAGAACGTTAAGCAGTGGTTCAGGGAACCACGAAATCCAATATGGCGTCCAAAGGGCCACAAAACCACTAATATTTCTCAATAGAGGGCGCACTTTATAATCAGGAAATGAACTTATAATGTTTCTCTCACCCTTATGGTGTCATCGACCCCACCCCCCCCCCCCCCCAGCAAGAGGGTCAATTCAATTTTTGACAGGTCATTGTCAACACTGAGAGAGTGACCGAGGGAGGGAGGTGTGACAAAGACAAAGTAACAACTTAATACTAATATCTAGACACACATTTATAATACCTAATCATACAATTAAAAATGTTTAAAACCTCGTGTCATCTTATAGCGCATACACATGCAGATCTTCATGTTCCTTCATTTTGATGAGGAATGAAAAATCATCTTCTGCTCCACTATCAAGTGACTCGTTATATAGATTGCGGCATTCATCAAGTTGGCAAGGTCTACACACACACTTTTACATGGTAGTCCGTAACATATGCGGGTACAGCAAGGTATGCCACAAGCAGTACAGGAGTTGCAATGAATCAACTTATCAAGAAGATTACTAGGTACAGCCTCCGTATTCAACACTATTGTCCTCTAATTTCCAGCCCCAGTATGTGACATCCATGTCTTATAATTCACTCTCCATCCACGCCATGACTTGGTAGTATGTTCTGAGGGAGTGGAAGTTGGCGGAGGCTGGCGTAGGAGGGAGTCGCATTGGCAATTTTCTTGACAAGCAAGTTGTATCGTAATGATGCAACTGAGTTATTTCAGCTACAGCAGCAACCAGACATGAAAGACATTGCTTTGATACCAAGTTCCTCAATTAGTTCCTGTGGCTGACTTAATTGGAAGAAGGAATGTACTAGCACTGGATTTGTATGTGGGGCTGTATTTCACAAGCTTCTGGAAGACTGCTCTTTTTCCGATTCCGAATATCCTGGAAGTCGAATCGCAACCAGTGTAGGCATGTCGAAAAAGTAGTTGTGAGCATAGATCTTTACCCAGGTCCAATTTCAACGAACTGATTAATGTTATACACCTTCGGAGCCTTGCATTGCTCCATTGTAAGAGTGGAAGTATAGTTCTCTGCTATCTTCATCCGCGTAATGCAAGCGTAACACCAATAGGTCAGTGCCTTCAGTAGACTGACGACGAAAAGAATTCACTGCAGCTTTAGCAATATGTACATCTGCATCTGCAGGGAAAAAGCTGTCAGAGGCAACGAGAGCAACAGCTGACAGAGAAGGATGGCGTAAACGTGTGATGGCCACAGCAGCGCAGCTAGCGCCACCTGACTGAAGAATAAGACATCTGCATCCCCGGATACATTGCTGACGGTGCAATTACCCTTCCTCAGTTCCTCACTAATGAGATTCATGAGTCCCTACTTATTGCAGTCTTTTGATAAAAACTCATCCTTCTTGCCTGAGAATACTGTGTCTACATTGAATCTGACAACTGGAAGGGCATTCTGCCTACCTCGCTGGTGTGTATTATCATTTATTGACGGCCCTCCACCATAGCCGTCAAAAACTACATTTGCAGAACCATATAGTGGGGGGTGTTGTGAAATCAGGATATGATCGTGTTATTCTGCCAAAGCTGTCTCCTGTCTTCCATGGTATCCGATGCACCAAGAAACCACCATCAAGGACATACTGGTCTGTTTTCTTTCACGGCTTCACCCGACACTTAATGCATGATCGGTTGTAACATGAGCTAGCTGAGGCTTCTTAGCCTTCCGAATGACATTCCTAGCCTCGAAAAGTGCAGGTAGGAACGGACCGAGCTCAAAGCTCATCACCTCTGCTACCTCAAGTTCCCCCTTTTTTTAACTACCAGGAACTGTTGAAACAGCAAAGCAAAGCAGCAATTATGGTTTGCAGGTACAATTTGTACTTTCAAAATTTCGCCCAGAGTCGTAGCTTTCCTTTTGAACGAGATTATTAAAACAGCATATTGGAAGGCTGCTGAGCTGAATAGCCCACTGAAAGGGATTGACTTGTAATTAGGTTGCTTCCAGACCTTCATGATTTTGCTGGAATCAATCGGTACCCTGACGAAAGGAACTGGACTTCGCATAATCCTTAGAACCAGATAGCAGGGAACTATAATTCCACTCTTACAATCGACAGCCAAGGCTCCGAAGGTGTAGAACTGTTAGCAGTTGAAATTGGACCTGGGTACGGGATCTGTGCTCAAAACTACTTTTTCTGGATGTCTACACCGATTGCGATTCAACTTCCCGGATATTCTTAAAGGAAAGAAAGCAGTCTTCCAGAAGCTTGTGAAATGCAACCTCACTTTGGAATCCTGTGCTAGTACTTTCCTTCTACCAAGTCAGCCTAAGTAACTACTTAGAGGAACTTGGTATCAAAGCAATGTCTGTCTTGTTTGGTGGCCGCTGTAATGACTCAGTTGCATCATTACGATGCAACTTGTTCGTCAAGAAAATTGCCAATGCAACTCCCTCCTACGTCAGCCTCCACCAAATGCACTCCCTCAAAACACACTACCAAGCCCGGATTGGGGGGGGGGGCGATTAGATTATAAACCCCTACCTATTTATAGGGGTCATTTTTCTCGAAGTTAAGCCCACTTTTCACAATTTTCACAATGCAAACACCCGAAAATTTTGTAAACACGGACCCATGTTTAGGGATATTTTTGATAAAAATGGGACCCATGTTTAGGGATTCATTAGAGCGGCACACGCATGTATGTCTTAATATGTGAGTACCCCCCCCCCCCCCTTTTCTCGGGCTACCAAGTCATGGCATGGATGAAGGGTGAGAGGACATGGACGTCACAGACTGGGGCTGGAAATTAGAGGACAATCATCTGGTTTCACTAATGTCAAATACGGAGGCTGCACCTATAGTAATCTTCCTAAGTTGATTCATTGCGACTTCTGTATTGCTTGTAGCACACCTCGTTATACCTGCATATGTTACGGACTACCATGTAACAGTGTGTTTGTGGACCTTGCCAACTTGATGTATGCCACAACAATCCATATAACGAGTCACCTGATAGTGAAGCCGAAGATGATTTTTCCTTACTAAACTACATTCCTCATCAAAATGAAGGAACATGCAGCTAGATCTGCATGTGTATTCGCTATAAGATGACATGAACAACACGAGGTTTTAAACATTTTTAATTGTATGGTAGTTATTATGAATGTGTGTCTAGATATTATTATTATGTTGTAACTTTGTCTTTGTCACTCCCCTCCCCCCCCCCCCCCACCCCCCCCCCCCCCCCCCCCCTCGGCCATGGCCACTCCCTCAGTGTTGACAATGACCTGTCAATAGTTGAATTGACCCCTTTTCTGAGGGGTATGTGACACCATAAGGGTGAGAGAGAAATATTATAAGTTCATTTCCTCTTTATTAAGGGCGCCCTCTTTTGAGAAATCTTAGTAGTTTTGTTGCCCTTTGGACGCCATATTGGATTTTGTGGTTTCCTGAACCACTGCTTAACGTTCTAACTTATCCTAATGGATTCTATGACCCCGGAAACCATAGCATAGACACCCTAATTATGTCTTTCGGATAGATAATAAGTCATTTATGGCCATTTTTATGTTATGGCGGCCATTTTGGACGCCATCTTGGATTTGGGGGTTCCTAGACCATCACAAACCATTCTTACTTGTCTCAATGGATTCTCTGACCCCCGAAACCATGGGAAAGACACCAAAACTATGTCTCTAGGATGGATAATAAGTGATTTATGGCCATTTCTAGGTATCGGCAGCCATCTTGGACGCCATCTTGAAAATAACAGCTTTCTGACCTTAGATTTTGGTCGACGTTTAGTATGTTATTCCTGAGGTCGAATACTACTAAAAAAAACCGTTGAAAAACCTTTTGTTGCAACTTTTTTGGGGTTGGGGTGTTTTTTACCGTATATAGATTTTACCTGACTATAGATGGCGTGCGATATTATATA
>JAVYIG010015343.1:0-36482 GCA_035222895.1 Strongylocentrotus droebachiensis
ATCCCTAACCTGCATGGGGCTTTGCCTTTTTGCCCCACGCCCGGACCGATTCCCTAGGTTGAAAAAACCAGAGATAAACTAAATAAGGCAAATGCTCTGGAAAAACCTAATGGCAAATCGTCCCAATAAAAATAATCTATTTGAATCTCTATACCTCCTACAAAAACAAACACCAAACTATTGTTCTGTATTAAAATTTTCACTTGAAATTTGTGTCGTGTATCTAGTGTCTGACAAAGCTAGAATGGCTACCACGCGCATTTCCCTCTCTTATTATGTCTTTCTGAACATTCCTTTCCTTCTCAATACAATAACTTACACCTGCCTAAGTTATTCAAACCATCCCGCTTGGCGAGCCGTGGCGTCTCGCCACTCCCATTACGTAATCATTAAACGGGTCCGCATATACATCATTTTCCTGCTATACGTTGTACCGCAGGAAAATACAATTATCACTGTACCTATCTTCATGACTTGGCGGCAAGTTATCAAGAAGACAGTTTGCTTAACATGCATGTTTACGCTACCCGTCGACAAAATGTTTCATTTTCGTAGCACAATCAAATGGGCCATTTTATCCTGATGTTCCACAACCCTCGGCTCCTAGCCTTCTCTATTAGCACCACTCCCAGTCCTCTCTCTTCTTACAATATTTGCAGACTGTCCATCCAAAGTATCCTCCTTCTTCCCCTACTCCTCCTTCCCACAATAATATTTTCCTTGTCAAAGCAAGATTCTCTAGGCCTTCTTTACGTGTAATATGACCCATGAACTTCAACTGCCTTATCAACATCTAATGTATCATTTTCCTTTGCACTCCAGCTCTTCTAAGAACTTCCTCGTTACTAGACCTATATACACAGGCGCGGATCTACGGGGGGGGGGGGGTTTAGGGGGTTTAAACCCCCCCCCTTGGGCGGCCCCAAAAAAAAAAAAAAGAAAAAAAGAAAGAAAAAAAGAAAGAAAAAAAGAAAGAAAAAAATTGTGTTAATAGATGCCAGGAAAACATCACTTACGGGGTTCAAATAAACACCCCAAAAAAAATCGGCTCGCCGCTTCGCGGCTCGTGGACGATGCTCCGCATCGTCATTATTTTGGTCAAACCCCCCCCTTAGCAAAAAGCTAGATCCGCCCCTGATACATGACTGTTTAAAAGCTAACCTAACCTTAACCCTACATTGTAACCCTTCCCCTAAACCCCAAAGTTTGACAAAATGAACCCCGGCGGTGCAAACGTGACTCGAGCACCAGGTCCCACCATATTACCCACCCACCTACCTCAAATATGCAGCGTGACTGTCTCGGAGAGATACCTCCTCATCCGCCCCACCCCGGTAGAAATTCCACATCAGTGGGTCGAGGCATCCTTTAGCTTCTTTCTCAAATCGTCCAGACAAATCCTCTTGTTGGAGGCCATGATTTCCAGCTTGCTTGCTGTTGTTTCCCTGGTTGTAAGCGCACACGATAATGGTTGTCTGGATCACCATGCATTCAGCTATGCCCTTTGGCCTTTACTTTGGAACATTTTTGCAGTTATCCATCGCTCAGCTCTGTTTCCGCTGTTATGTTGTGTGTGGTAGATCTATAGATTTAGCCTTCGTTGTATAAAGTCCATCATTTTTCAACCCTTTTTTAAAGTCGCGGCACCCTTTTGAGAAATAAAAAGTTCCGCATCAAACAGTTTATCTTTCTAAAATGAGCAAATTATTGTTATTCATTTAGCATAAAAATGGAAAAATCAAATTTCACGTTTCTGAGGCATTATTTTCATTTTGAAAAAATTAGAATGAATTCACTATACCCTTTTTTCAATTCATCAAAGCTTACGATTATATCATTTCATTCCCGCTTCCAAATTCATGTGAAATACAAAAATTTAAATATTGTTAGTTTTTTTAAAATAAATTTACAAAAATTGCTATTTCTACCAATTACTGACTGCTGTTGTGTGTGTGTGTGTGTGCATGGGGCAGACTGTGTGCACAGGCATTGTGATCACCCTAATGTTAGTGGTTTAACCAGGGGCGGATCCAGCCGGCCACATTGGGGGGGGGGGGGGGGTGGCCGAATCTTGAGAATTTTTTTTAGCGCCGACTCAGCCGGCCGGTAAATAAGCGGTGGGGGGGGGGGGGGGGGGGGGGGGGTAAGAGCACTTTTTTTTTGAGTGGCCAAAAAACGAAGATAAGACATAAAAATGAAGACATGAAATATAAAAAATAAAAGAAACTGAAGACAAAAATTGAGTGAACGAAAGAGTGGCAAGATCAAGGAATAAGAGAAACGAATGATTATGGTTCGACACGATGCCGCATTAGTTACGGAGAGGGGACACGTAGGCCTACGCCCCCCCCCCCCCAGTATCTAAGCTATAATGTTACTCTGCATTGAACGAATATACTGGGCCTTTTGTACAAAGTTGATAAATCAATGCAGAAGTTTCCAAAGCATGATACAGTCAGTCACGAATTGGCTGTTAATAATTATAATAATAGTGGATTCTTGAATAGCGCACATGTCTGTCAGACTTGATATTCCTGGCGCCCCACAATATTATTATTACTTCGGCTTTAGAATGGCTGCTATTACGACAGTCTATCATTTTAAGGAATAATTCTGGTACCCATTTACCTCACCTGGGTCGAGTGCGGCAAATGAAGATTAAAATTGCCAATGGACGATAGTGATGTGGCAGGGATTTGAATCCCGTACTTTACATTGAGCTTAGAATAATTATATCCCCCAAACCACAAATGCACAATACACAGTATGCATGCAGCTCTATACCTGGATGATGATACAGAATACAGCTTGTATATTCTCATCCTTCATTACTCAGTTAATGACTCACAGATTACATCAATAACAAACTTTATAGGAAAGCCTGCCAGACCGACCAAGCCAGCTTTTATTCGAATTGTATCTTTTTGAACAATCATGAACAATCTTTGTTATTATATCATTTTGAACACCAAAATAATTTCAATTTTTAAGCTCATTCTTGATTTTAAAAATATCAAATGTAAATATTGTTAACATTGCATAATTTCAATCTCAAACGTCAACGTTCACACCTAAGTATATACTGACGTTGTATAGAACATTGTAAACTATTAAATTTGATCTGCTTTGATCCCTAACCTGCATGGGGCTTTGCCTTTTTGCCCCACGCCCGGACCGATTCCCTAGGTTGAAAAAAACAGATAAACTAAATAAGGCAAATGCTCTGGAAAAACCTAATGGCAAATCGTCCCAATAAAAATAATCTATTTGAATCTCTATACCTCCTACAAAAACAAACACCAAACTATTGTTCTGTATTAAAATTTTCACTTGAAATTTGTGTCGTGTATCTAGTGTCTGACAAAGCTAGAATGGCTACCACGCGCATTTCCCTCTCTTATTATGTCTTTCTGAACATTCCTTTCCTTCTCAATACAATAACTTACACCTGCCTAAGTTATTCAAACCATCCCGCTTGGCGAGCCGTGGCGTCTCGCCACTCCCATTACGTAATCATTAAACGGGTCCGCATATACATCATTTTCCTGCTATACGTTGTACCGCAGGAAAATACAATTATCACTGTACCTATCTTCATGACTTGGCGGCAAGTTATCAAGAAGACAGTTTGCTTAACATGCATGTTTACGCTACCCGTCGACAAAATGTTTCATTTTCGTAGCACAATCAAATGGGCCATTTTATCCTGATGTTCCACAACCCTCGGCTCCTAGCCTTCTCTATTAGCACCACTCCCAGTCCTCTCTCTTCTTACAATATTTGCAGACTGTCCATCCAAAGTATCCTCCTTCTTCCCCTACTCCTCCTTCCCACAATAATATTTTCCTTGTCAAAGCAAGATTCTCTAGGCCTTCTTTACGTGTAATGTGACCCATGAACTTCAACTGCCTTATCAACATCTAATGTATCATTTTCCTTTGCACTCCAGCTCTTCTAAGAACTTCCTCGTTACTAGACCTATATACACAGGCGCGGATCTACGGGGGGGGGTTTAGGGGGTTTAAACCCCCCCCCTTGGGCGGCCCCAAAAAAAAAAAAAAAGAAAAAAAGAAAGAAAAAAAGAAAGAAAAAAAGAAAGAAAAAAATTGTGTTAATAGATGCCAGGAAAACATCACTTACGGGGTTCAAATAAACACCCCAAAAAAAATCGGCTCGCCGCTTCGCGGCTCGTGGACGATGCTCCGCATCGTCATTATTTTGGTCAAACCCCCCCTTAGCAAAAAGCTAGATCCGCCCCTGATACATGACTGTTTAAAAGCTAACCTAACCTTAACCCTACATTGTAACCCTTCCCCTAAACCCCAAAGTTTGACAAAATGAACCCCGGCGGTGCAAACGTGACTCGAGCACCAGGTCCCACCATATTACCCACCCACCTACCTCAAATATGCAGCGTGACTGTCTCGGAGAGATACCTCCTCATCCGCCCCACCCCGGTAGAAATTCCACATCAGTGGGTCGAGGCATCCTTTAGCTTCTTTCTCAAAATCGTCCAGACAAATCCTCTTGTTGGAGGCCATGATTTCCAGCTTGCTTGCTGTTGTTTCCCTGGTTGTAAGCGCACACGATAATGGTTGTCTGGATCACCATGCATTCAGCTATGCCCTTTGGCCTTTACTTTGGAACATTTTTGCAGTTATCCATCGCTCAGCTCTGTTTCCGCTGTTATGTTGTGTGTGGTAGATCTATAGATTTAGCCTTCGTTGTATAAAGTCCATCATTTTTCAACCCTTTTTTAAAGTCGCGGCACCCTTTTGAGAAATAAAAAGTTCCGCATCAAACAGTTTATCTTTCTAAAATGAGCAAATTATTGTTATTCATTTAGCATAAAAATGGAAAAATCAAATTTCACGTTTCTGAGGCATTATTTTCATTTTGAAAAAATTAGAATGAATTCACTATACCCTTTTTTCAATTCATCAAAGCTTACGATTATATCATTTCATTCCCGCTTCCAAATTCATGTGAAATACAAAAATTTAAATATTGTTAGTTTTTTTAAAATAAATTTACAAAAATTGCTATTTCTACCAATTACTGACTGCTGTTGTGTGTGTGTGTGTGTGCATGGGGCAGACTGTGTGCACAGGCATTGTGATCACCCTAATGTTAGTGGTTTAACCAGGGGCGGATCCAGCCGGCCACATTGGGGGGGGGGGGGGGGGGGGTGGCCGAATCTTGAGAATTTTTTTTAGCGCCGACTCAGCCGGCCGGTAAATAAGCGGTGGGGGGGGGGGGGGGGGGGGGGGTAAGAGCACTTTTTTTTTGAGTGGCCAAAAAACGAAGATAAGACATAAAAATGAAGACATGAAATATAAAAAATAAAAGAAACTGAAGACAAAAATTGAGTGAACGAAAGAGTGGCAAGATCAAGGAATAAGAGAAACGAATGATAGTGGTTCGACACGATGCCGCATTAGTTACGGAGAGGGGACACGTAGGCCTACGCCCCCCCCCCCCCCAGTATCTAAGCTATAATGTTACTCTGCATTGAACGAATATACTGGGCCTTTTGTACAAAGTTGATAAATCAATGCAGAAGTTTCCAAAGCATGATACAGTCAGTCACGAATTGGCTGTTAATAATTATAATAATAGTGGATTCTTGAATAGCGCACATGTCTGTCAGACTTGATATTCCTGGCGCCCCACAATATTATTATTACTTCGGCTTTAGAATGGCTGCTATTACGACAGTCTATCATTTTAAGGAATAATTCTGGTACCCATTTACCTCACCTGGGTCGAGTGCGGCAAATGAAGATTAAAATTGCCAATGGACGATAGTGATGTGGCAGGGATTTGAATCCCGTACTTTACATTGAGCTTAGAATAATTATATCCCCCAAACCACAAATGCACAATACACAGTATGCATGCAGCTCTATACCTGGATGATGATACAGAATACAGCTTGTATATTCTCATCCTTCATTACTCAGTTAATGACTCACAGATTACATCAATAACAAACTTTATAGGAAAGCCTGCCAGACCGACCAAGCCAGCTTTTATTCGAATTGTATCTTTTTGAACAATCATGAACAATCTTTGTTATTATATCATTTTGAACACCAAAATAATTTCAATTTTTAAGCTCATTCTTGATTTTAAAAATATCAAATGTAAATATTGTTAACATTGCATAATTTCAATCTCAAACGTCAACGTTCACACCTAAGTATATACTGACGTTGTATAGAACATTGTAAACTATTAAATTTGATCTGCTTTGATCCCTAACCTGCATGGGGCTTTGCCTTTTTGCCCCACGCCCGGACCGATTCCCTAGGTTGAAAAAAACAGATAAACTAAATAAGGCAAATGCTCTGGAAAAACCTAATGGCAAATCGTCCCAATAAAAATAATCTATTTGAATCTCTTATACCTCCTACAAAAACAAACACCAAACTATTGTTCTGTATTAACATTTTCACTTGAAATTTGTGTCGTGTATCTAGTGTCTGACAAAGCTAGAATTGCTACCACGCCCATTTCCCTCTCTTATTATGCCTTTCTGAACATTCCTTTCCTTTTCAATACAATAACTTACACCTGCCTAAGTTATGCAAACCATCCCGCTTCGCGGGATCGTGGCGTCTCGCCACTCCCATTACGTAATCATTAAACGGATCCGCATAATATATACAACATTTTCCTGCTGTACGTTGTACCGCAGGAAAATACAATTATCACTGTACCTATCACCATGACTTGGCGGCAAGTTATCAAGAAGACAGTTTGCTTAACATGTTTCGTCGACAAAATGTTCCATTTTCGTATAGCACAATCAAATGGGCCATTTTATCCTGCTGTTCCACAACCCTCGGCTCCTAGCCTTCTCTATTAGCACCACTCCCAGTCCTCTCTCTTCTTACAATATTTGCAGACTGTCCATCCAAAGTATCCTCCTTCTTCCCCTACTCCTCCTTCCCACAATTTTCCCTGTCAAAGCAAGATTCTCTAGGCCTTCTTTACGTGTAATGTGACCCATGAACTTCAACTTATCAACATCTCATGTATCATTTTCCTTTGCACTTCAGCTCTTCTAAGAACTTCCTCATTACTAGACCTATATACTTGACTGCTAACCTAACCTTAACCCTACATCCTAATACTTTGTAATTAACCCTCCCCTATACCCCAAAGTTTGACAACATGAACCCCGGCGGAGCAAACGTGGGAGCACCAGGCCAGGTCCCACCATATTACCCACCCACCTACCTCAAATATGCAGCGTGACTGTCTCGGAGAGTGACCTCCTCATCCGCCCCACCCCGGTAGAAATTCCACATCAGTGGGTCGAGGCATCCTTTAGCTTCTTTCTCAAAGTCGTCCAAACAAATCCTCTTGTTGGAGGCCATGATTTCCAGCTTGCTGTTGTTTCCCTGGTTGTAAGCGCACACGATAATGGTTGTCTGGATAACCAGTCAGCTTTGCCCTTTGGCCTTTACTTTGCAACATTTTTGCTCAGTGACTGTTTCCGCTGTTGTGTGTGATAGATCTTTCGATTTAGCCTTCGTTTTCAACCTTGTCCCATTTGCAGGCCAAAAAAATGAAAAGGTTAAATTCCAACGGCATTTGAAAGATAATAGTACTTTCGAATTTTCGGATTTTATACCCATCTTAGCTAGCGAGCGAAAATACATCTCTCTCGATGAATTGCTATATAAAATTTGTTTCATTGTTGCAGGTCGGGGGCGGGCACAATCGTGTTTAAGGCAATGTCAATCCCGTTTTGGCGGGCAGGCAACCTCCTACATTTATCTTTTTAATGATATTGTAGCAGGTTAGTGGTGGGCACATAATTCCACGAGCTAGCGAGCGAAAAAAATCACTTCTCTTTTATAGGGAAAATATGGTACATAAAACTTGGGTTCATTGTTCCATGTCAGGGACGTGATTATTAAAAGCGGTGTTATTTCTATTTTGGCGAGCGAGCGTAGCGAGCGAGCAAAAAAATCATTTCTCTTTTATAGGGAAAATATGGTACATAAAACTTGCGTTCATTGTTCCATGTCAGGGACGTGATTATTAAAAGCGGTGTTATTTCTATTTTGGCGAGCGAGCGTAGCGAGCGAGCAAAATTTTTGTGATGATAATTGGTTCACAAATTTCAGATTTTTTTGTTGCAGGTCAGGGCTTACACAATCATGTCTAACAGGCGCGCCGGAAGCAGTTTGGGATTGGGGTGGCAATCATTCCAGGGGGCTCAGGGCGTGAGCCTCGGCAGGGGTTCAACTGGCTGAGCCCCCGGAAGCTCTGGGGTTTTAGGTATTTAAGTACGGTGAGATGAGCATCCAGGGACCCTCTTTAAGGCCATTGACGTGTTCCAGGGGGGAGCCCCCAGAAGCTCAGAGGTTTCAATATCTAACTACGGTCAGATGAGCATCCAGGGGCCGCCGTTAGGGCCCTTGGTGGGGTCCAGGGGGCAGAGCCCCCGGAAGCTCAGGGGTTTTAGGGACTAATTACGGTCAAATGAGTATCCAGGGGACTGCCTTAGGGCCCTTGGTGGGGCTCGGGGGCGGAACCCCCGTAAGCTCTGGGGTTTTAGGCATTTAATTACAGTCAGATGAGCATTTTTTTATACCTTATTTTGTAATATTGGCAGGTCACTTTTTTTTCTCTCCGTCTTTCTTTCTTTTTCTCCCTAACATACTTTTTCAAAAAGTGAGGGGGCGGCCCGAGCCCAGCCACTTTGCAGACCATGACATAAAGGCTTCTAAATAAGCGTCATTTTCGCCCGACTGTAATTTGGGAATTTCTTATTTTCCAACAAACGCATAAAAAGGTATGACTTACAAAAAAATGGAGAAAAAATACCGGAAAATCATGTCATAACAGCAACATTTGTAAATCACTGGTATCGAATAAGAAATACACCCCCCCCCCCCCATCAGTACGCCAGCGTTCAGGGGCTCATGTCTTCTCACCCCTATAACAAAAAACATACACGCTTTCCCATTCTCGCACAATATGTCCACGATATGCGCGTATCGCTATTATAAAGACCTCCATTGATAAATACCGTATAGGTGGCATGCGCAATGTTTATGAAATTTAATTCCTGTGAACTTTCCATTTCTTTGAATGGAATTGTATATGTGATTGAATTCAGGTTTTTATTATTGTTATGTTCTTTTGGGTTAAAAATACAAACCATGTTTACTCCTTTACTGTTTTTTTTTTTTTTTTTGGGGGGGGGGGGGGGGGGGGGGGCAAAAATGCGTTTTGCCCCCCCCCCCACTTTTTTGATTGGGGGGGGGGGAACTGCCCCCCCCCCCCCCCTGCCCCCCCCCCCCACTTCCGGCGCCTATGATGTCTAAGGTGATGTTACTTCCGTTTTGGCGAGCACGAGCACACCAAAACTTCTTTGAATAACGTTTGGTACATAATTATTAACTGGTTGTTGCAGGTTGGGGCGGGCACGTTAGCGGTGTCAATTTCATTTTGGCGAGCGAGCATAGCGAGCAAGCAAGCAAAAAAAATTCTCTTTTAATAGAAATTAATAAATAAACTTGTTTTTATTGGTGCAGGTCAGGATGGACGCAATCGCGTTTAACGCGATTCAATTCCTTTTTGGCGAGAGGGCGAAAAAACTCTTCCATTTGTAATGATATTGTTGCAGGTCAAGGGTGGGCACAATTGTTTCCAAAGCAATGTCTATTCATTTTATTCGCGAGCGAGAAAAATGAATTAGTCTCTTTTAGTAACATTTGGTACATACATTGTGTGTTATTGTTGCCATGGTTGCATGTCGGGGCCCGTCGGGGCAGGCACAATTGTATTTTAGGCAATGCTAATCCTTTTCTTTTTTCAGGGGGACGAGCAAGTGAAAACATTTAATACAAAATAGGCTAGCAAGCAGTTCGCGCCAGCGAAGAGTTTCGAATTTGTTATATCACTTATATTTTCCTATTTTCATTTGTCTTAATTTTTCAGGGCCGTATGCGGAATATTTTTCTGGTGGGGGAGGGGGAAAGATGCGTTAAATTTTTTTGGAAGAATCTCAAAAGCAAAAGGAGTGAAGGGAGTTCGAGCGACCGAACTGGTCATGATACTTTTGCATTTTCAAAAGTAGAATTGAAGGATTTGGTAAAGGCCTTCACTACATTTTCAGGAAAAAAACTGTACGTTTCAAAATATCTGGGGTCAACTGCCCCCCCCCCCCCCTGGTGCGTATACGGTCTTTTTTTTTAATTTCCCCATTTTTTTTCCTTTCCTTTCCTTTTCCCTTTTTCTTCCTTTTCTCTTCTTCTTCCTTTTTTCTTTCCTTTTCCTTTTTTTCCTTTTTTCTCTTTCTTTCCTTTTTTTCTTCCCTTTTCCTTTTTTCTTTTTCTTTCCTTTCCTTTCCTTTCTTTTCTTTTCTTTCCCCTTTTTCTTTTTTTCCCCTGGAGCCCGTCAGGGGGGGGGGGGGGGGGGCACTCTGTCCATTAACTTGGACACGGAGTCACGGATGAATGATTCGGTCATTATTTTTATGCCATCCGAAATTACGCCATCTAGTGGCGGGATGGAACGATGAAATCGGCAATCTACTTTTTCCTTTTCTTCTGAATTGTTGTTATGATTATTATTTCAATTCAATGGGCAATACAGTACTAAGAATAATTATGTAATAAGCCAAGTAAATATTCTTGGTGACTTGGCCCTGGTCCACGGTCACGAGAGGGGGGTGGGGGATGCATTAGCCGTGGGCGTGGCTATATATGGTTGTGGGGACTTGCCGCCTATATTAGTACCTGAACACCCCCCCCCCCTCCCCCCTCTCTCCTCAAACTCGGGTGACTCCTCATTGGTACAACATATAGCCGGGCAAAATGACTCCAAGATCAACCGGCTTCCCAAACAGCTTCAATTCGGAGTCGGGATCTAAAAAAATACCCCTAAACGCGCACAGCAGGATTTTAAAAAAGTACCCTAATTCTTTTTTTAACCCCTTAAAGATGTTATGTCCCTTTTGCACCAACATCAAATTCTGCAGAACTGTGCAGGAATTATGAATGTGTCATGTACCTATGTCCTATCTGTGAAATTTATATATTAGCAGTGTCCTTTCAAATTATGCAAGAAAACCTGTTTACCTTCTAGAGCCTCACTGTGACTGACTGCATAACTGACATATTTTTTTCATTGGTAATAACATACATAAATTGAGCTTTAACAGGTACATGAACAGTAGTGTAATGGCCATAATTGAATGAATTTTTCGCAGCCGCACAAAACGTACGACCATTCGTTACAAGGGTCTGAAAATCAGACTATTACTTAGGTGATTGCAATCGCTTAAGTCGATTCGAAAAACTAATGGTCGTTATTTTCCCACTAAAAGCCATTTTCAAGCCCTTTCGTTTTGAGGGAAGTTTTAAATTAATATTGTTTTTCAAATGCCGTGAGGAATTGAACTTTTTTTAAATTTATTATTATTATTTATTCAAGTTTTATTTAAAATAGAGGGTAGGTACATTCAGTTTAACAAAACTGCTTTCCAAGTACGCCCTCTAGAACGGCATAAACACGTTTGTGATATACAAAAATACAAGGAATATATAAAAACATAACATTCATCAAAACTAAACATTGACATATTTGACATAATATAGAGTACAAACATATAAACATAAGAAAAATAACTATACCGGTAGAGGGAAATAAGAACGGAGATTCGACTATAATAAATGCTTTGCCAATTGGCATCCGCGCCTAAATATTTGAATTTATTTGGTTGATTGAATTGAGGGAGGAAGTTTATTAAATAGGGTGCTTGCTTTATACGAGAATGATCTTTTTTTAATACGGTTTTTGGGTATGGGATGCCCGATGGGATGTCAGGAAGGATTTCGGTTTTGGGGTAGGTTTGGATTAGGTTTGGGTTTGGGGTATAGTAGGGTAGGATCTGTTAGTGTATATTGACGCAGCCAAGTGTCGTACCAAACTCGGGTGACACCTCCTAGTACAAATTTGTTTACTATGGTTTGATGCCTCGATCTACATCTACACAACTTGATTGCCAAATATTTTGATTTTCATACGTCTCGCGATCCGCGGACTGCCCTTTTTCTCGACCTGGCTACGTTACCACAATCATTCGATTTTCAGCTGGAAATAACTAGGGCATACTACATGAATAGCCATCATTCTGTGTTAAATACAGCTCAGGCGCAGGCCTTTATCGATTTGGACCCCCAAAAAGTGACCTATTTTATCTCCTCTGTTTTCTTTTTGTTCAATTTGTCAATAAAGGACATGTGCACAAAAAGTAGGGTAAGGTCAACCAGAGTGGTGTGAGAACACCCTTATGAATAATGCATAAGGGAGTGTGAGGGGCGTGATTGTTTTCATAGTCTATGAATAGACACCGTCTTTGTAAGATCATTGTTCATATGATACAAATTGTACAAAAATCATATTGGATTCATAAGAATAAATTGAGAGTTGCTTATTAATGTTTATCTAAGATTCAATATAGTTAAATTGCTATTTTAGCTTTAAAAATATAATATTCATTCGTGTTTAATAAAAATAGCGCTTGGAGTACAGACTAGGTATACCCAGTCAGCCGACCGATTCGGGCTTCTAATTGGTTATCCATTTTGCATAAATTACTATAATAATAGTAATGATCGCGCGATCGTACCACAACAGCTGAGCTGATATGAGAGCGAGAGCACAAGTGACCTTTCGTACCGTAGCATTCGATCACGTTTACAATTTTTATACGAGATTCGGAGGCAAAACATACGAAATATTTCATTGCAAACTCATCTGATTTCGACGAACGACGTGTCAGCCTCTATTCGAGTACTAGGTGAGTGTATTTTGTAATTCATACAATTTGGAACCAAGTTAGGATTTACAATTTCTTATCAAAACTAATGACTAATCAATGTGATAATAATGACGTGTCTGAAAACTCTGAAGAATTGAATGTTGTTGATGTTACTTGTTAGCTGCATGGTTGATTCAAGCGAAATGTGCTCCACCAGCATTATGTGTGTGTAGTGTGTCGATAGACGAGCATGATCATGATGATGAGAATGAGATAAATTGTCCTGATTTCGGATGAAGTTCTAACGTTAGATCAAGATTCCAGTTAGATATCAGCATCTGCATCTACCGTTTTGGTACATGTACATGATTTGTATTAAGTTAAGTAGCCTAAAGTAAAGACAAGTCTTTAAGTCAAAGCCGAAGATTCTCCCGAAGATCAGCATGATCGGCTATCAGTGGACTGAATATGTAAATTTTATCATGTTCATGGATGGATGATGTTTATGATGGGTCCGCTGAGATTACATCTGGCTCCGCTGACCGCCTCAAGAGGGAACGTTGACTAATGCCAGTTCTATTAATTTAGAATGACCCATACCAGACGGTTATTTCTGTCTTTGCCAAGACCAGACCCGTCACTGCGGACCAGGCTTGTGTAGTGACTCAAGAAGAAGTCCAATGGCAATGTCTTCACACAGTGTAAGACATAGCCATCTGGAAAATATCTATTATTGACCTTTTTCTGTTGTAATTTCTTTTTTATTTAGCTGCTGAATATGTAAAAGAAATTTCCCACAGCACTGAAAGCCACTGATGATAACACTCCAGCAGAGAACGTTTCCCCTGTCCTATATCCAAGTTTTCAAATTGGATGGATGAAGATTAGAAGCATTGAACCACTATATTACTAATAACACACACAAAACCCATTTACAGAGCCCACACACCATTTTGAAAAGTCATCAATTTTGTTACTGTCATGTACACTACTTAAAAACCCCATTAAAGATTTTTTTTCTTCATTCCAATTTTTGGCGCTGCTCTGCATGTGATCGCACAGAAGCGAAGATTGTCACATGACAAAAATTGGAATCGTCCGTAGCTTAGAGAGTGTGGGCATTTAAACTGAAAAAAAATCAGTGAAATTTTGGCAGGCGTTTAAAAGAAAAACACATCCCGAGGTGGATTTTTCAATATCTCTTTTTTGTCGTTTGCTGGTAGTTGCTACATGTAGTATGTCCCCACTGTACATTTGATGATTTTTTGCTTGCAAGTAAATGCAGCTAATGTTGCAACTTGTCTTCCATTTCTGTGCTCTAAAAATAGAAAGGCCAAAATCTCCATTCTTCAAAGTCAAACCCAAATTCAGATGTTCATTCTGTTAATTGGTTATGAAATTTAGCAAGGTGATACAAAATCAAATCCTGTTCTTGGAATAATTTGTTATAAAAATGAAAATGAAATAATTTTGTTGTTGTTGAAAAATGTGTAAATAACCAGAAGGTAAAGGAAATTGTTGTTGGCCCAAGTGCAAGTGTTTACCATGTCATGTAATGTACAAGCCATTACTAATAGGCCTAGTAATTAGTATGTTCAATCATTCCCAATCTTGTGTAAGATGCAGATAGCTACTACGTGTACATAGTTATGTTGATAATGTATAGAGCTGCATTCATGTGCATACATGTTCATGAATGTAGTGTGCATACCACACACACACACACTCTCTAAAGTGGGCTGACGTCCAAATATAGCTGTTGGCCGGAGCAGCTTGCCACAGTGCAGATGTTTACTTTAGTCGTAGAAGTGAGACCACTTTCACTGCAAAATTAGGGTCATATAAGATATTTCTTGAAGAAACATCATACATGTACATGTATGTGAATCAGTGAATATGATGTAGGTCACTCTTCCTCACCAGATAAAAGTGATCTCAAACTCCTGGGTTTCGCAACTAGCAGTACAGCACAGCAACACAGCAAGAGTGTGAACTGTATAGTACTTTGTTGTACATGTACGTCATGTACTGTATAGAGCAGAGAGGTCAGTTTATATGCACCAAAGATGCAGGCTCGGTGTAATGTAGGTCACTGTTTTGGTCAATTTAATTTGCCTCGACCTCATAAGGCTTTGGAATATGAAGCGGATATAACCTGCATCAATTGCACTGGTCACGTTTGCTTGTTCCCAATGCCTAAAGTGGCCTGTCTGCTTTGTCCTAGCTAAGATTAAGTACATGTATAGTGAGTTTGAAGTGCAGTGTGCACTAGCTGTACATTTTATTCAGGCCGGGTAGCCTTTTGTTGTGCCAGTACATATATAGGACAGGTTCACTATGGAGGTCAGTTTGTGCACAAAAGATGCAGGCTCCATGTAATGTAGGTCACTGGTCAATTTCAGTTGCCTTGACCTCATAAGGACTTTTGAATGTGAAGTGGTCAAGCTGCACTGGTCACGTTTCCTTGTTCCCAAGGGCGAAAGTGGCCTGTCAGCTTTGTCCAGGCTCTCGGAAGCATGCGTAGGTACATGTATATGTATAAACAAAAAATTATCATCATGTATTAGTCAAAACATATTCTTTCACATGATTGGTAAAAAGAGCTTCCATTTCATTTTTTGAAATTGGGGCGTTTCCAATACTGGTCTTTACCTGTAATTACCAAGATGTGGTTAAATAATGAAAGTCACATGCCGGGTTTAAAAGAGCAATGATTAACCAATTTCATGTACATATATAGAGATGTTATAACAACATACATTGTACATGTACATGTTATAATCTTAAAAAGTTGATTCAGATTAAAAAATAGAAGATAAGCCATGAAAGTTGTTAGAAAATTTGTGTTCAAAATTCAAAACTTAGTATATTGCACGTAACGTGTGTGTTCTCATTTATGGACCCAACATGTATGTGCGTGTAGACGCAGCTGTATACTCTCCAACTCTCTATATCGTGAGGTAGTGGTTATGAGATTTGGAGGAAAAAAAGTCAACTTCTATTTCCTGTTGCATCTCTCAATTTGCCAGACAGAGTTCTTGCAGGGAAGTTGTACGCTTTTGAAGAGTTAGATGTTGTCCGTTACACGTACAGTGTATGTAAAAGCATAGTGCACGTCTGCATGATTGCATCTTTTGCAGGCACTTCATCAGGGTTCGATCTACACTAACAGGCCGCGCCCAGGAAACATGGGCGTTTGGGATACATGGGTGCCCAAAATGTACATGTATAGGACCAACAAAAAAAAAAAAATTGTACATACATGAGTAGGGCTATCATGCATACAGACTATATTAAATCTGAACAATCCTGCACAAGACGGGTAGTGTGGAGCCTTAATTGACTTCATTTTAAAAAGAAAACATGTACTGTACATACATGTACATGACATGGGATTGGAATGAATGTACATTTTGCATTTACCTCTATGTTATGTGGGAGTTGGCTAATTGATGCTTAAACTAATTACATACATTTCATGTGAGCTCAAATTACAAGCTATTTTGCCAATAGAATGTCTGTATTGTCCGAGTACCGGTAGCATTATTTTCTAATTGCAGGCAGGCTGAGCTAGCTAGCCTTGCTTTCTCAATTGTCATCATTCCAAAAGTGCACATTTTATATTTTTTAGATTTAACAAAATTACTGCAATAACCATTTCAATATACCCATAGTGGTTTTACTTTTGTGAATTTCCCCTTTATGAGAAAAATATTGACCTTTTCATAGATCACAGGTTCTGACTCATTTTCAGGAGTATGTCGACTTTCGAAAGGTCTTACTGTTATTAGTCTGTGACTATAGTCTCTTTGAGTATTGCAGAGTGCTGTTCTTGCATGTAAATGCACATTGTGCATACATGTGCCTTTTATGCATACAGTGCCTTCATGCATACTGTATGTGTACATGTACATGCTTGACTAATGACCAGAAAAAATGTAAACAAAGTTATATTTGCGAGGATTTTCAATAACCTCAATCTGTAAACTAGGGCAAAGATAAATTTTGGCTGAATTCCAAATGATCTTGTTATCTCATAAGATTTAAATGTGTATAAAGGGTGTGCAGAAAAAGGAAGCCTGATCGAGGACTACAAAATGGGTACAAGAAAGATTAATGCAAATGCATGGATGATGGACATGCCTGTAAATCATTCATGTCGATTGGAAAGAATGTGTACTGATGTTTGGTGATTGTCATGTTTTTATCCTGTTGCTTGCAGTTTTCCTCAAAGCTGTGTGTGAAGTGTATGCAATAATCGATCGAAGTATAATCATGACAATTATTCGATATATATACAAGAATCCCTTGATAACATTACTTGTATTTTTAATTAATCTGATTGTTCTCTCCTTTGTTTTCCATGTACAGATCCCATCTTGCAAAGTTCTCCTAATCCCAACCTTCATGTTTTCCTGCTGGAAAGTCACGTAGCAAGGTTACACAAATACTGCAACAGTGAGCTCAGTCACTGCTTGGTTAACTGTCAAGCATATGGCTCGCCATCCTTGTACATTGTAATTAACTGACACATCTTGTAAGAGGTAGAAGAGATACAGTCTGCCGAACGAACGAGTCGTAATCGAACAACAAACATGGCTTCTCAGGGGTCACCGTCCCCTGCGCAGAACCCCACCGGTCAACCATCCATACCCAGCGGTCAGCAGCCTAAGGAGAGCATGAGCGATCATTCCTTCGGCCACACCATGGCTATTCTACTAGATAGACAGAAGGTCAAGGTAGGTCATTCAAGATTTCATCGTGTAGCACCATGCCTACATAAACATGTCTACATTACAATTTCAAGCCCCAATGGTGGCAATTGATTTACATTTGATCATCACATTTACCTTACCTTAATGATATTGATGATACTGGCAGTTGCCTGTGGCTCTTCAGGCATGTCAACGCGCAAGGTACATTCCATAGTACATTTTTTAAACATCCATAAAATTACTGGTTTATTATTTGAAAGATTGAAGCAGATCTCACGATCCAATGTACTATCTGGAATAACATTATTTTTACAAATATTTTTGGCTCAAACAAAATGAAGCAAAGAAATGAATTTCTTAAATTACAACGTGATGTAGCCAGTGTTTGTACTTGTATACTTGTACAAACCACTCGTAAGGGACAGACACGTAACATTTCCAACGATGATTGAATGCCTAATCATTAATGATGTCTTCTGTTTTGTTTACCTAATCCACAGCTGTGTCGATCCCTGTGCAGACGTGGCGTGGTTCTCTTCCTCATTGGCATCGTGATGGCCCTTGTACTGAACCTACTTCAAGTCCAGAATAACGTCACTTTGTTTCCTCCCGAGACACTCGACAGTATATCCTCCTCGGCCTGGTGGGTTGCCCCCTTCTGTGGCTCGGCTGCTGGTAAGTTGGATTTTTTTTCTGTTTCTTCATGAGAATATTATTAATTTGAAGATCACCATCACTAAAAAAAAATGGAGATTATCATTGGGTTGCCCCTATATTGGTGGGTTTCTCCCTTCTGTGGCTTGGCTGCTGGATTTTTTAAATTTCAATCAGAATATTGTTGATTTGAAAATCCCCACCCCTCATAAAAAAAGAAGTAAATAAATGTCACTTAAACACAGGAGATTATCATTGGGTTGCCCCTTTATTGTCGTTCAGCAGCAGAGTGCTCTATTGAAATGTTTACCTTAAAGTTACAAAGAAAATGTGCTAAAATTTCACATTTTGCACCTATGAAATCTCTGAGGAATATCTTATGAGTAAGTCTGTTCCTACCTTCAATATCTTGACTTTCAAGATGTTTTCTGCACAGAGGCAGTTCTTTCATACCAGGACTTGGGATATACAGTAAAACCTGTATATGCAGACCACTTAAGGGAAACATGAAAAGTGGTCTTCATAGGCAGGTGGTCTCTATGTACAGGTTCCTTTTTAGTACACGTTTCAATGAGAAACTCTATTCACTGGAAACAATAAGTGGTCTTTATAGACGGTGGTCTTTCCATACAGTTGGTCGCTAAAGCAGGTTTGACTGTACTCTTAAATTGGTGATCTAATAAACCCAATCATTCAACATTCTGTTTCTTCTCAAACACAGTACTTGTTGGACTGCTCTACCCTTGCATAGACGATAAGCTTGGAGAGACGCCTTACTACAAGAGAGAATGGTCTCATGTCATGCGATGTCTTGCCGTCTTCGTTGGAATCAACCATGCTTGTGCTGTATCCTTGTAATAGAAACTAGAGAATAATCATGTTCAAACGGTGATCTGCAATCTACTCTGAAGCGTTCACTTCTGGTTTTATGTTGTTAAACTTGTATCGTTTAGGCTGGGGTTGCCATTGAGTTTCAGGTTATTTAAGTCTTAGGTTAGCTTTGGGTTAGGTATTGGTTTGGGGTTTGCTTTTTTAGGATAGGTTTTGGTTGAGAAATAGAGATATGATGTTAATGTAGTGTTGAATCAAGGGTTGAAGCTACATGGAATTTGATCAGTACTGTTAGCAATGTATCTAGGAGCAAATGTTGGTGGAACATTGGCTGTACACTCATACATGTAAGTGCATGTTTTATAACGGATATCATTTGAAACCTGTTTCTGCCATAACATGCTTGAAGGAGTGGAATTGATTTTCATTGGAAGTGAAATAGGAAACAAATGTAAATTGATTTACCAGGTTGCAACAGGTGGTTGGTACTTTTGCAATTGTGTGCTGTTGGTCATAATAGGTTACCCTTGTACATAACATGTATGTACCTTTGAGGAAAAATAAATATCAAGCTTTGTAATAGAAGAATTTATTCATCAATTTAATCTGAGAATTAAAAGCATTCCCTCGTTTTCTCTGTATTACTTTCACAAAAGGTGCAAATTTATCAATACATTTATCAATATGTTTGGTACATGGACACAGAGTCGTATTTCTTCCTTGACCAGATGTCATTTCAGAAAATTGAATTTGCCAACAACCTCCAGTTTTCTCTCACTTTGGCTGCAATGTCTCTTGGTCTGTGGTGGCTCTTTGATCGGTCAAGGAGTGGATTTGGTCTGGCTCTGACCATCGCCTTCTTAGCGACCCTCATCACTCAACTCCTTGTGTATAAGGGAGTATACAGGTATGGATATAACAGGTTTTTGAGTGATATATGACCGGTTATATAATAATAGTATATGAGATATGTAAGGTGCCGAATCCACTCAAAAATAAATGCTCAAGGTGCACTTTTGAAACAAAAAAGAAAAAGAGATCACATAAAAGGATCTGCATTATGAACAAAGAACAGGAGTAAGATGCATGTAGAACGTACAAAAATAAAAGAACAATTGTTTGTATGCCAAATTAAACAGATATTAAATGCAGGAGTTTAATTGATAGTAAATGGGTAAAAATATGTAGGTTTGTAAATATATTCCTGTGTACAAAAATATTTACAGAAGCAAAGGGCTCCAAGCTATGGAATATTTTGTAGATTAAATCTCAAATTATTTCTTTATGATAATAATTTCACTTGTACTTTCTGTTACAGATACACCGAGCCTGACTTCCTTTACGTGCGATCCTGGCTTCCATGCGTCTTCTTCTCTGGTGGTGTTACGATAGGCAATATAGGCAGACAACTTGCCCTGGTGAGTTTATACAAATAAATGTATAACACATCAACACCTATATACAGTCAAAACTGCTTTAGTGACCACCTGTCTACAGAGACCATGTTGCCTCTCTACAAAGACCACAATTTTTTTTTCCCTTTAAAAATGGTTTCTCATTGAAACATGTACTAAAGGAACCTATGTACTAAGACCACTTTTTGTGTTTTCCTTGGGTGGTCGCTATAGACAGGTTTGACAGTACATGCCACTAAAGACCAGTTGCTTAATGAGGGGCGGGGGGGGGGGGGGGGCGGAGACAATATAATGGGGCATCTACCCGATTCTACCAATTTTGCGCCCAACTTTCTCATCAGTAGTCTTGTATTGAGATGTCAACTAGCATCCAGCTACAATTTGTACATACCTCTATGCAATTAATCCAGTAGATAGTGTTTAGTAATATAGTAATTTGTAATTGGTATTCAAAATGTAATTTGGTGATCCTACACAGAGGTACAGAGTTAGGCGTAGGTTCACCATTGACTTTTGTATTATGTTCAGGATTATGTATGATGTTGGGTTCTGGGTTAAAATTAATTATTTGGATAGTGTTAGAAATTAATTGTGGAGCAACTGATGCCAGAGCACGTCTTGTAGAACCTCTAATGATTATTCTAATACTTTGTATGCATGGTTTATTCTTCCTCTTTCTCGCAGGTTGATCGTCAATTTGTGAAGGAGCACATGAGTTAAATCAGGCAACGTTGGAAGAAAGAGACTTTTATTATAAGATTTGTCTTGATTCAAATCTGAACTTACAACCGCAGCTGACTGTACAAAGTGCAACGAAAGAGGCTAGATGCCACGAGAGCAAACCAAAATGACTTTAAGTGCAGAATTCTGATGTTAGACAGGAGAACTATTGAGTAAGTGTATGTCTACTCAGATGTAGCTTCAACAGGATGTTGCCAGCTTCAAGATGTACTTACATGCTGCATGCTTACGGCGATGCTAACACTTCAGACAGCCATGGCCGTCCAGGTTGCGGATGAATAGTTGTGCGACATCTGCAATACTTGCATGGGAAATGGATTTTGCCGAAGATATAGAGTTGAGTTGGTGCCTTCTACTTTGCCCGTTATATTCTCTTCACCATAAAAGAGGAAATAGAAGTTCTACTTTTTGTACTTAAACATACTCTGTACCATCAAGTAGCTTTGTCATCCAAGGTTTTGACTGACTCGCTGTAGAATCTACAAATGATGTATTGCCAATATGATGATTCCTAAGCTTGCCTTCAGCATCGAATGCATTCATCTTTTCGCAGCGTGTCACAAGGACGTGGAGTAGAATTGTTAAGGTTGCTAATGCTTTGGTAAATACACGATGACGAATTTTACGCTGAAAAAGTTGTCTAGAGTGAGGGTGAACATAAAGCTTCTTACATAATCTATGAACAGTAGTCAGAAACCAGTCTTGAAGACCATGGTTTTGCCAGCCCATAACACCCTTGATGCGACGACCAAGCATTAGGACTTCAAGGAAGAAAATGCCAAGTGCGAATTCTCCCAGACAGGTGAATCAACAAGTAGTTTATGTGTTATGTGTTTATGCCCACTTTCAACCTGCAATGACATTGCTTTGGTCATCCCAAACCACCCCTGGGGATGCTGTAACGACACGATTCACACACTTTGGACCAAGTTCCTGGTGAGAAGCCTGGTGAAGACTGTGAAGTAGATAATGGGAATAAAGTCTTCTACATCTTGTTTTGCCCATAGGATCTATTATTGACCCTAGTGCTGCCATGGTAAGGAGCGACTGGATGAATTTATGGAGATGCAGCTAACGTGTCAACCAATTTCTAAACTCTTTGCTTTTAAGCTTTAAATGTTAGTAAATTGTAAGGAAGAAAGTGGCAGATAATGAGGATACCTCTCACACACTGAAAAGGTCTTCCTGCTGATATGAGCAGACAATGCAGTAGCCGTCCTGAGCCATAACCAGCATACAGTGATTTGCAGATCTTTTACTTTATAAATGCTGACATCAATTGCCCTCGGGTCTTCCAAGTTTAGATCTGATCATATCGTCTGTTTGGAGCCAGAAGGGTGCTAGCGCTCATCGCTTTGCACCGAGTAAACGCCCTCCTGGCTCCAGAGTCCAGACAAGATTATATTGACTTTGGTTTTGACCATTGCCACTTGATAAGTAATGGTAAGTGTGAATGAAGTTGCAGAGCAGCCATGAAACTCATCTGCATTTCAGTCGCATTGTGTGTTCCAACACAAGTTATACTTACTGTTTGGAGTTACTGGACAAAGTGTCCTGACTGATGTTTTTACTTTGCATATTGCAATCACAATTATGTTATTATTTTATAGGTATGTACCTGCTCGAAACTCACAAGTTTTAAAGCTACTACATAGTACAACATGGATGTACATATATTTTTTTAAGGAGATTTTGTTCTATATCTTTGCTTAAAGACCTCTCACTTTGATGAATGTGTATGTTGCTCAAAGTGTGCTTGATGTTACGTCATATCGTCCATTTCATAGATGTTTTAAGACTTCCATTGTAAAAGTGCACAATATTTAAAAACGTGGAAACAATATTACATTTCGAGATTTAAGTAAGATTTAAGTATTTAAATGAAATGATAATTTTTTTTTCATTGTAACAATTGTACTCAGACTTTGCATGTGCATGTAGATCTAAGTAAACAAGGGCATGGGAAGCAATCAATCTGTTTTCAAACACAGACAAAGTCCGTTAATGACTGAGGTTATCTCCTTTACAAAAGAGTTTGCAATGATAACAAACTGAAACTTCGTCCCAATATTTTGGTCTCTCTGCATTGAGTTGTGAGATTAGTTTTTGAAAGAGTTTGATGCATTTCTATAGGCCTGTCTTCACTAGCTCGAGATTGCCAAATATCCCGCTATTTGAACTATCCCGATCGCAAACTATCCAGCTAATTTGCGTCCTCATCAGCCCGAAGTTGCAATTAGCGGGATATTTGGTCTGGATTGTCATCCCAAGATATCTTGGGATAGTTTGCAAAATATCCAGCTATTTGTCCGGTGCGTTTTCACCAGACCGAAGACTCGCACTATGAAGCTGAAGAAAATATCTTCAGCTAATTTTTCAAGGTCGAGTTTCAAGTTTCGTGGTTGAATCTCGAGCTGATGAGGACGCGATTTGTAATTTCAGGATTATTTCCCAAATCAGATATAGGCAATCTCGAGATGATGAAGACGCGCCTATTGTCACGATCGGTGCTTGGCACAGGCCCAGGCAGATAAGCTTAATCTTACAAAGTAGCCTCGAGGCTCTAACTAAATATTGATGAGGATGATTTGCCATTTCATTATCTTGCAGTGCTGGAATGCAGTGCCATTATGTGTTTGTGACTGTATCTCAAATATTGATAACAATGTGGAAAGAATGTGTTGCAGAATCCATGCTTTATCACCCAGTTCTTTACTTTGTGACGCAGCTAGTGCTGAACCGTAAACTAAATGAAACATATTTTGGGACTTTGGACATTTGGCGTTATCCGTACTTACATCAAGGAATCTTTTCTCTTTGTTTTTAGGCAGACCAAACTTTATTGTGTGTCCCTAATCATGTCCAATTTAATGATTTCTTTTGCAAATTACGATGTTTTGAACATTTTATTATTTCACAATTCTTTTGATCTTATCCTCCAATTGATGAATAATGCAGCTGTATTTCAGAATATTTTCACAATCTGTTGGAAAGGGGCATTGTATATATGGAAGATATGATCACAAATTTGATTGTACAATAATGTACATCTTTTGAACCATCTGGGGGGCGTTTCACAGAACTTGTCATCAGTGACTAATGACAGCTTTTGTTATAAGCTACTGAAATCCTTGCTTCTGATTAGTTATCAGCAGATTTGGCACTGATTTTGGCATTTGTCACACCACCCAGATGGACACCAGACTTTTGGAGTTTAAAAGTAAAACAAGTTCACACCATGAAACATGTCATACAAATAATGCTGTTATTTAAAAAAATGCTGGTGAGAAGATTGAGCACCTGTATTTGCCTCCCCCTTTTAAAGATAATGTATTGCTTTTTCTGCTTTGTATATGCCTTGCTATTGAGTATACATGTATTTATTTCTTTTCCTTCAAAATTAAGTTGCATATTATTTCTATTATATAGAAAGCATGTATCCTCCATTTTGTTTATTGCCTTTGGTTGTAATGTACTTGTTTTCATGGAGAAAAAAAAATCCTTTTGCTTTGCTTACAATAGGTAAATAGGCAATTAGAATACAGCTCTTGGAAGTCTCACTGGTTCTAACAAAAAGTGATTAACCACGTCCTTTCTTGGTTAACTTGCCACATGAATGTTTGGCTGATAAGATAAGGTTCAAGTTTGAAATATTGTAATTGGGGATTAGTCATTTTATAAGAGTTTAACCAGAACAGTTTTGCACAATTTCTTGAATGGTCCTGAGCCCTGGTTCATGAAAAATGTTGTTTATAAAAAGTGTCACGTTTCCAGACGAAATTTGCTCATGCCCAATCAAATGCAATGATTTCAGGAGCATATAAGAGTCATTTTAACTTGTTGTTGATATCAAGTTTTATGAAACAGGGCCAGATTTGTGATAGATTCAGGCTACAAAATAATGAATCGCTATACTGACATCTTATGATGGCATAAATCTCTGATTTTACATTTAACGATGGAATGATTTCTTAACAGGAATTAATTTCCTTTTGCCTGTAGTATCCTCGGGCACTAGCCGGTGGTATGTCTTACTTCCTTTGTCTCTGCATGTTTATTGTTTTTGTTAATTTTGCCTGGAAATTAAACGAATAAATAATGAAATGTTATAAACTGTAAAAGGAAAACCCCATAGTATACAGAATAACGGGAGTGTTATACACAATGCAGTAAGTGACATATTGAGAGTTATCCATGCAGTGTATTCTAATTTATACCATTCTAACATTCACATGTTAAATGGGCAATGTATTTTCCGCTGATAACGCTGAAAAAAGCCCTAGAAACTGCCTCTGATATTTAGGAAGAAATACACATTTTCATATTTTTGTCATCGAAGTACATGTTAACTATACTGGAGAAATAACTTTTGTTCCACTTACGGAGTAGTAGTGTAAAATGCCAATGGAATGCAATTATGTCATTGTATCAACACCAAATATGTATAAAAGGCAATACATATTGTGATTATTACTCAGAATATTGTTCTATCTTGTATGTATCTTTGCATCATCTATTATGAAATCTTTTATGACATTAAAGAATAAAATTGTATTAAAACTTTAAAAGACATTTATTGTTCATATTTTCTTTTTAGTCATAGTGCAAGTAGTTGTTTACACTGTTTGAGAAATTATGGTACTTTTTATAAGGGCTAGAAAATAATCCTAGAATACACACAAAATAGAAAAGACAGGATGGAGAGGGAGACAGATCAAGAGAGTAGGGGGAAACAGAAGGGGAGGATGAGGAGAAGAAAAAGAAACAGAAAGAAAGAGTGCATGAGAGAGGGAAGAGAGAGGGAGAAAGAAAGAGTGGATGAGAGAGAGAGAGAGAGAGAGAAAAGAAGGAGGGGATGGGTGATAAAAGTAATTTATAACACTGTCAACCATGTTCGGGTCAATTTTAAGCCCCACTGCACTACTTATAGCTACTTGCGCCTTCTATACAGCAAACAATGCTTATGTTAATTGAGAGCTGATTTGATGAGATGACCATGCAGGGAGGTATAATCCCTCCTGGCCAAACTAGTGCAGATACGCTTTAAGAAAACCAAAGTAGATAAAGAGATTTGAAGAAATGATAAGAAACATAAAAGGGAAAACAACATGATAAAATAAGTAATTGATAAGGGAAAAGTCTCGGGAAAAGCAAGTACGTAAGTCAAGAAAAACTGAAGACGGCATCAAATTGGCCGTTACTGAAGTTCATGCCTTTCATGTAAGCAAGATAATTTTAGTTCAAGGAATTGCTGTGTTTCATTCCCTCCCTTTGTATTTCAAGTAGTGCGCCATCTAGTGGTCTGTATACCGACAAAAAGTTCTAAAAGAAAAAAAGAAAGAGAGAAAAAATAAGAAAGAAAAAGTGCTGAAAATGACTCAAACCACTTAATAAATGTCACATAGAGGAATAGAAAATAATCATTAATATTTTTTTTATTTACTTTATTCTTTTATTTGTTTTATAAAAACTACTTGGCTTGTCACAGTTGTAGTACATCAATAAAAAGCGAGAAATCAACATTCTTTATGAATAACCCAACATACTTTCTGAATAAGCCAAATACAATGTACATTCTTTATAAAATGGTACAAGTATGAGGAAAATACCCTGTCTATGTTACGTTTTCCAATGACACAACTATGATATCTTCATCAAGAAATGGCTTACTCGGATGAAAATAATGTTATTTCATATTCACAAACATAGTAACAATGCATTTGCAAACATAAAGAAGAATCGCATGTCAATAAGTCTTATGTAAAGCTAGTGCCCATTTTTATAGCACTGCACTTCATTATTCAAGTCTCTGTCGCATTATTTATGCCCGTCAACAAGAAGCGTTGCGTCATACAATTTTATAAGCGCATCTAAAATGCCGAGTAGAAACAATGCGTTATTACACTTTTTTGCGAACGTCACAGAACGTTGTCGTGTTCCTCTGTTTTACTTCTTCTCAGCGCGTCAAAGATTTAATATATACAGCGACTTCCAGTACTGCACAAAATAATACTCGACGATGGTGAAAATATTGAATTTCTCAATGATTCATTCGTTTTGTGTAATGCCTAAACTCCCATCTCTGCGTTCCTGAATCATTGCATTCGTTCGTCATGAGTTGTGGTTTGTAGATCCGTCCGATCGCTACATCCAAGCAGTATCCGCTCTCACGATGCTTTATTTTACCAGGCTGCAGAAGAAGAAAAAATAGAAGAATAGTTAGTAAGAAAAAATAAAGAACACTACTCTTATAAACAAAACGAGAACATTCTATCTGGTTTTCCTTTCTAAATCTTGGGTTAATAATTATTGTCCATAGGCAGTGGCGTACGCAGGATTTTTTTCAGGGGGGGGGGGGTTTAAAATCAAAAGGGGGGGTTTTCCAAAAAAACATACATAAAACATACACATAAAAAAAACTCGAGGGGGGGGGTTTAACCCCAAAACCACCCCCTGCGTACGCGCCTGTCCATAGGATATTTCCCCGAGGTATTCAGTTTTTACACAAACCAACCTTTGTCCATGGGCGCAACTGGACTAGCTGTCATTTAGGGTGTATGCCTAGCTAGTATCGGATATGCCTCTTATGACTGTATGACGTTTTAAAAATGGCATATGGATACTGTAAAACCCCTCCTTCGAATTCTTGAAAAGCTGTCGGGAAAATAACGAACGTGAGAATCATCTTGAAAGAGTAAGCGTTGTCAAAATTTAATGTCAAAATTGGTGGGCAAAATAAAAACTCAAGTGTTTTAGAGAAGCAAGGGGGAAAGGAGGGTGGACGCCCCTGTGAAATTTGATACGAACGTGTAAAACACGACAACAACCGACAACTTCACAACGACAACGATAATAAGCTGCGCTAACAAAAAATAACGCTTTGCAGTTTTGCTACGTTTTATCAAGGAGATGAGAGTTTAAAACTCTCATCTCCCTGGTTTTATAATGAGCAGAAGTTATTCACCTATAGCAGATAGTAATCATTGTACCAGGTCATTATACCTCATAAAGAATGGTAGTTATCAAGATTATGTCTTTTTTGGTCACAAATAATTGCTATTTGATCCCAATTAAACTGTTGGGTTTAGTAATTACATTTCTGAGTATCGTATTTTTGGGGGGTAAATACTCAGATATAGCGCCCTTCTCAATTTATACCATGGTTTAATGAACAAACGTCATCCTACCTTGGAATGTATCCATTCTTGTGTTCCCGCCATTCCGTGACATGCTTCGAAGGTCACGTGCTGCCCTACTCTGTAGTCTGAGAGATCCAGGCACAGATCTTCAAAACGGATCTCAAAATCTTTGGTGAGTAATAACGCCTGTATACATGAGAGAATATTATATAGGAAACCATTAGCAGTGAAGCCTAACATGACAGTTGTTCAGTTCTGGTTGACAGCACTATCATCACAAATACAATTATGTAAAAGGTCAGATTGGAACATAATAGTAAAAGTTGAATACAGACAGACACGTTCTGCACGTATCTAAACTAAATGTCAAGCCGTTATTGTAATAAGTACCCATGTTATTATCATACTAGTATTTGATCAAAACACATAATGGTAGGGTACGTAAAAGAGACTTATAAAATGTTTTTCCCTTCCTACTAATCGCTTACCCATTGGTACTTTGATTGGGACACATTTTTTGGCGAAACACCCGAATGGTGTCAAATTCCCTATGAGAGACCATTACTATGTGTCTTTAACTTGAGGTGAACAGTACTTACCTGTTTTTCATTGTAATTACTGCATTTGTCTAGAACCAACTTCTTGCCTTCTTCGCTCGGCATGAAACACAAATCATGGTTTTGATTATGAACCTGAAAAAGAGCAATATGATAAAAATATAACTTCCTTAAACATATTAATTTTATGATCAATATATAGTTACATTGACTTCCTCATAATTATAACAATGGATTGGTAACACTCGACAATTTATAGATCCATTTAATTTCGTATCGTGAAAATTACCCCGATCCTCCAACCTTGGCTCTCTCTTCTTCAATCTCCCATTCGATTAAGAGGCACATGTGCACGCCTCCTCCCCTGTAGCCTATCTACACCATAACAAATTGGGAAACTACCCCTTAAAGAGATTACCCTAATGTTCTTACTTCCGTTTCAGTTTTATTTTTCATTTCCAACAGAACAGTAATTATGACAAGAAATCAGATATGCAATTCAACATCAATAATATAAAACATTTTACATGGTTTAAAGTTGTGAAATATGAAAGTATACATAATTATCCAATATAATGGGTTTTTTAATTCTTAAAAAAAAGATAAACCTGTGGAAATGGAGGGATCCACTGAAAAGCAGAGCTTGTAAAATGTGGATCCCTCAAAATAATGACAAACATAATTTTTGTAACATGTAAATATATCGATACGAGAGAGGTAGTTGGCCGCGAGATCATTGTCCTAGTGAGAAAATTGTTTCAGGGGGCAAATGCCAGTGGGTAATTGTCTACAGGTTAATTGGGGAGATTGTCCTAATGAGGTAGTTGTCCTAGGCGGCAGTTGTCAGCGGGTAGTTGACTGCAGGTTAATTGGGGAGGGGTCATTCATCAGAGGGTGGTAGTCTAGGCAGCCCCGTAACACAAAGCTTTGTAAATTATCGCACTTGATCTTTGCGATCAGTTGCATTGATCACTAAGTGCAATAAAATTATTACAAAAGTCAATCGTACGATCAAATGCTAAGCTTTGAGTGTCTATAGTGGATTGTTTTGTCTTGGATTGGAATTGGATGATGTGGATAGACAAAATCTTGCATTTCTCTACATTTTTACACGGCCTGCCCGAGAGTTTTTCATTTCTTGATGGTTTCTAATAATTTACACACTTGGCAAGGGCGGATCTAGGGGGAAAACGGCACGATTTTTTGGAAAATCCCGGATCCGCCACTGGGTCACCCCCCCCCCCCCCCCCCCTTGGCAAAAAGCTAGATCCGCCCCTGCCTGGGATAGAACAATTATTGTCCAGAATGTCCTTACCCGACCCCATGCTCTTCTTGCGTTGTTTGCGGTTGCTAGGAGAGACGGTGTCACGTGACTTAGATACCAGTCAAAGCTATGGCAACTCAGACGTGCTCTCAAAGATTGGATCTCCGAAACATCGCCGAAATACCTGTCCTATAAAAGATAGAAGCAAAAATCGATTCATTGTATACTTTGACACTGTATTTTTGTAATCAAAAGATAATTTTTAAAACTGCAAAAATAACGATTAAAAAAATGACCAACTTGAATAAAAAATAAGTTTGAGAAGTCCTTTTCAATATTTCCACTGATTGGCGTCTGTCATTATCCGCTTAAAAGGTGGGACTGCCAGCTAAATTGATATCCTTCTCTCTACAAAACAGTGCCCATGATGGACATCAACATTTTTCTAAAACTAAAAGTAATGAAAATTAAAAAAAGTCCTCTTATTTTCAAACTGGCCGAAACGATATCTTAAATTAAATACGAATTTCAAGACAATTTTATATAGACAGAAATTTTGGGAAATGGGAGAGGGAGGGGAGGGTAAAGGAGAGGAAGAGGGTGGGGCATGGGGGAGGGTTACGGAAAGGAGGATAGGGAGGTAAACGGGGAGGAAGAAAACGGGAGGGGAAGGGGGAGGTGAAGAGGGAGAGAAGGGGAAGGGGGTTGGGGAATGGGAAAGGAGAAGAGGAAGGGGAAGGGGGAGGGGGGGTTAGGGTGAGGGGAAGGGTGGTGGGAAGGGTGAGGGGAAGAGTAAGGGATAGCGGAAGGAGGAGGGGAAGCAGGAGGGGAGAGAAGGTGGAGGGGAGGGGAAAGGGAGGGGGAGGGGAAGAAGAATGAGGAGGGGAAGGAGGAGAGGAGGGCCAAAGGTATAAGTCTACATACTCTTGCATCTGGTACTGCTGAATAGAACTCGTCTTTGTATTCATCCATCCACGTCTCGGCGATCCGGACTAAATTTCGCTGATACGATGTCTGGATCGAACCAGGGAACGAGTATGGAGGCACCTGACGAGTCACGTGACCCACCCTGCTACAGGGTACTACATAGACTGAACCACCGCACATCCACGTCTGACAAATATATTACATGTAGTTGAAATATATCAGTTGAAAATACATCAAATGACAATAAAATTATGTCCATTGAAAATATATTACATGTAGTTAAAAAACATTTTTATTTATCAAAGTTAGTTACAACGGTTCATTGATAAGAAATCACTCGTTGCAAGATGGCCTTATTGCTGATTCTTTTACAACTAGAATAGATAAAATATAGATACATGAATATATTGATATCGATGAAAATGCAACATGTTGAGTATACAGAAGTGTTGAAAAACGATACAATCCAGTGCCATCAATGAAAGCTTATCATGATAAAGAAACTTTACAGGCCTAGACTCCTCGCATTTCGAACTTGTCGAAACTTATGTCTAGCAATTGGAAATATATATGCTGAAAAATAATAGTTGAAAATATATCAGTTCAACTATATCATTAATTTTGAAGAATATTAGAGAAAATTGTATAGATTGAAAGCATGTCAGTTAAAAATTTAGATTTACTTATTTAATGATATATTTATTCAAAATCTGTCTCGTAGCTGTAGGCTGAATTGTACAATTTGTTTTAATTGTACAAATAAAAACAAAATGCACTATACTTACATAATTACTATAAGTAATAAAAACAATTATACGACGTTGCAGGTAAATGCGAATCATAATTAACTTGATGAAAATGATCAAAAAGAGTAACTATCCGTTCGAAGGAAAAGAGCGAAGAAAAACCAAAGCTAGAAAATATATCAGGTGACTTATATCAGTTGGAATCATATTAGGTGTAAAGAACACCGTATTTTACTGAAAATGTTAGTTGTATACGATCCATTTTCGGATCCAAGGTACGACCAAACCGGGCATTACTGCCTCACCTTAAAAGAGAAATTGAGATCATCAACTCCCCAGCCGTCAAGCCCTGTATCAAGGCCATCAATCTTCCGACAAATAAATATTGTCTGATCCATATTTAAGGGAACTTTCTAGACGTCCGAAGCATGCGTCAAGCTTTCTAACTTCTCAAAGAAAGACTTATTAACTCACCTTGAGAGAGAAATCGAGACCATCAGCTCCCCATCCGTCAAGCCCTGCGTCAAGCCCACCGACCTTCTCAAAGAATGACTTACTGACGGCAAAGATCCCTCCGTTGGTGAGGGGTGATCTGTAAATCATGAGTTTGAGATCTTTCAAATACAAATAGTTTCAGGCAGACAATGAGGTCACTATATCTTCCTAATTTCAGTTCCTATAGTGTAGTGTTTTGCAAATATGGATAACGGTGCCATACGAATCAATAGATTGTCGTTTTCTAGGTTTCTAGGCAAAGATCCCTCCGTTGGTGAGGGGTGATCTGTAAATCATGAGTTTGAGATCTTTCAAATACAAATAGTTTCAGGCAGACAATGAGGTCACTATATCTTCCTAATTTCAGTTCCTATAGTGTAGTGTTTTGCAAATATGGATAACGGTGCCATACGAATCAATAGATTGTCGTTTTCTAGGTTTAATGTAGTGTTATCGTTATATTTTGTCTTTGGCGTTCATAATAATCTTATTCATACCTGAAAAGAATATTCATAGTCTCATAGAAATGAATCATATGGAATGGCCCATATGTTTTTTATGTTATACTGAAATGTAAAACAATATGATTTTAAGTATAAAACAATATGATTATTCATTTATTTTTCTGAAAAAAATGTAACGCATATTCTGTAAATCAATGTGTTTTCTGACCAATAAAACTTATCAAGATAAACAAAAAATGGAATGGCCTAACCTTTAAAAAAAATATGAAATTCAAGTTCGATTGAAAAAATACCAAGGACCACTGGATTATCAAAAGAGGGAAGGGGAGGGAGGGGTTGGGTTACATAGTGAAATCCTGCAAAATTCCTAGGTGTGGGTTGGGGACTGACCTTACTGGCTCCAGTGGGTTGAGTCTCTCTGCCTTTTCGATCTGACTGAGCGGGATCCACCGTGTCTCCAGGCTCCATCTGAAGGTGACCCGGGCCAGGGAGCCGTCTTCGAAACCAAACGTCTCGGGGTCGATCTTGTCAATGATCGGCGGAAACGACGGTGGTCGGGCCTTGATGAACGAGGTCCAACATCGGCTCCAACCTGACAATGAGTTTACAAAGTGATAGAAAAGAGGTGCGTCTGTGAATTGATAAGCCACTCTGGAGATACTATAATATTATGTGCGCATGTAGGATAAAGCTCATTTTGTAAAAAAGCTGTAAAGAACCCGCATTGAGACGATTGATGGATACAGTCATGTTCATGAAAGTTATTGAAATCATTATGCATTTAAACACCGATGGTACATTTTTATGATACACGGTTGGAAGAATTCTTTTTCAAAGGGGCAAACAAAACTTTTTCATGAAACACCGGCCCTTCATTACTTTGGCAGTGATTATTCTAAAATGCACAAATCGGGAGTTCTGAGTGTTTAAAAGATCATTCTGTGGATATTTCTGGGTCATTGGTATTGGGTTTTAAAAGCGCGCAATGTCATTTAGATAGTTTATTAGCGTCCGGGGACCGACCTTTAATAGGAACTTTTTTATTTGCACGTCGACATAGTGGACTGCTACATTGACGTCCTTTTAAGGCACCCTTTTAAGGCACTGGCAGTGCCTTAAAAGGACGTCACACGTAGCAGTCCACTATGTCGACGTGCAAATCTAAAAGTCCCTAATGTCATCCTCCGAAAGATGTGACTCAGTTTCGAACTTGGGTCCCACCACTGGCCACCAGAGTCACCAGTAATTGTAGGCGGAGACAGAGAGCTGACTGTACCATTGACGGTACCGCCAGACTGCCTAACACCTCCTTATGATTAAGCCATTAATTATCCACTGCGGAAGTAGTGATTAGGTAATTAAGATGGTGATGACCCGATTAGTCTTACAGTAACATGAAAGAATTGTGATGACGTAAGTTTTTGCCATCGCGTATAATGTTATATTTTAATTGCTGACTATGGTTAATTTATATAAACGTGTGAGGTACCGAGGTATGGAATGGATTGAGCAATGACATTAAGAAACCTTTTATATCTATCCAGTCCGGATAGATATAATGATATACCAAATATATCAATTAGTAAGCGGTTTCCCGGCAAAATTTGAATCATCACGTATTAGTCAAAACATATTCTTTCACATGATAGGTAATAAGAGCTTCTATTTCATTTTTTGAGAGGGGGGCAGTTTCTAAAACTGGTCTCACTGTGTGAAAATGGGAGTTGTGTTTTTTATCGAAAATTATGCGTTTTTTATTTTTTATTTCACTGGTTAAAACAAATCAATCTACTGCAGGATAAATAATCCAGAATAAATCATGGCAGTTTTCTCTCTCGACAAAACGATTCCCATACCAGAGCTCAAGACAAGCTTTAAACATGCCATTTTCTTGGTATCACAGCAATTGTAATATTCTAAATCACCATTCCGTTTACTATGTGACATGTTTATTATTCTGAACATGAAAAATGACAAGCAGATTTGCTTTTGATTATCTCCACCCATGCATGTTCCAGTTGGGAGTGTCGTGGTCGAGTGGTTTAGGGCGCTTGACTGGAGATACGAAGGTCGAGGGTTCGAATCCCGACACGGTTCGAATCCCGACACGGCACCAATAACCTTTGGCAAGATATTTACCTGCATTTGCTACTCTCCACCCAGGTGTTAAATGGGTAACCCGGTAGGATGCGAAAGTTCATATGGTTGGACGAGCAAGTGTGCGCTTGTAAAATGGCAACTGGTTGGAATGCTCCTCAGGGAGTGGAAAATGTGCATACGTTGTGTGCGGGTAAGCCTGAATCCGATGACCGGGGTAATAATATATCGGTAAAGCGCTTAGGCACATCGTTGGATCAATGTATTGAGCGCTATATAAACACGGAATATTATTATTATTATTATTTAGGCCAACTCAATATTTTCCCTACTATTAACTACTTGTGTGTTGTATGTTTATTTTGCACTCGTATTTGCATTCTGACTATTGAAATACAATTATTTGTAACAGGTGAATGAAATAATTTGTAACATGGCACTTAACAAAGATGTATACATTAAATTAGATTACCTTACGAAATGGTCATTTTTGTTTTTTGTTTTTTGTTTACAGGTTAAAGTGTTCCTTGTCGGTCTACCAAGATATGATGAAACATCTATAACGTATCTGGGGGGGCAGGGCAGGGGGGGGGGGGGGGGGGTCAAAATATTCCTATACTTAATGTATGCGTTAGCTATCTTGGCAAAATGTGTCTCCATGGGCACTCCACTTGACGACCCAGTTTTCTACCTCTTTCAATAAAGTTAAAAATAAATATCGATTAACCTTAATGTTTTTACCAATTTAGCTTTCAAACATTGGTCGCGCATGAAATTGCAGCCAACTCCCTGAGTTATCCAATATTAATGCACGACAAACGTTTGAGCTATAGTAGTAGTCTGCAATAACGAATAAATTCACTGCAACAAATGGCATGCAAGACGTCTTTACATCTTTCTGAAGAAAGTTCAAGTCGATGTAGGTCTACGATCGTAGACCTACATCGCCGGAATATAAAACCTGTTTCTCTCACACGTAACCAATAAAGTAGGGTATTCGGTTGATTAAATTCTGTACGTGATGCATTTATCGAACAGACGTTACCCCGGTTAGCACATGTGGGAAACGTGGATTACATTTTCAGAAGTAAAAATCGAATCAATCGGCAATTGCAAGATGTGTTTTCCTTGAGTTTGGGGTTTGTATTTATTTTAGATGAAGAACAGGAAACAGAGTGGAAGTGCACATGGTAGATTAAGTCGGTTTTGAAAGGACTGAGGTGATAAAGAAATGCTCGATAATCAGTTTAATAGAAGGAGTTTAGGGTTGCACTCCCTGCCCCTCTCATCATTATTTAAAGGGGCACTCTCCCCTCGACTCTCTTTCCGTGGAATGCTATCATGTCTACTATTAATATCGCTATCTCTCCCTCTCGATCTATCTGGCACTTCTTAAGTCTCCCCCTCTAAAGGCAAAGTTTCACTCTCTCTTTTACCCCTCCACCTCACTCTCTCTCTCTCTCTCTCTCTCTCTCTCTCTCTCTCAACTTGCCTCTCCATCCCCTCCCTCCCTACCCTCTACCTTCTTCCCCTCCTCTATATCTTATGTTCTCCTCTAATCTCCCCTTCTCGATCTCTGCTCATCATTCTCTTTTTTCTTTCTGCAGTAACATTTTCACGTTCGCCCTTTTCGCCACTTATTAGTTT
>JAVYIG010015344.1:0-36474 GCA_035222895.1 Strongylocentrotus droebachiensis
GTGTATACCCACCGACTGCATGCTGTCACATTTCACTTGTTTATTCTGAATTTACTGATCTTTAAAAAAAAAATCCTTTATCTGTTGCAGAACATTGCTTGTATATTGAGAGAGACCACCATGGGAAGAGCAGCATTAAGGAACATCAATGCTACAAATCTCTGCAGCAAAAGGGACCGGCATACTGTTGTGGATATGTTGACTCAGTACCTGATACGGGAGTATGGTACCAAGCCAAGCTCATTTGTGAAGGCATCAATGGCCCATGCCCTTGTGACAAGCTTTCCTTTCTTAAAAGATCCAGAATCTCCACTTGGCTATGTAAGTCCTGTCCATGAATTGCTTTCCTTAATATATGTGACCTCAGGTATGGCTCAGATCACCACTTTTTTCTGGACTGATTTATGGATTGATTCTTACCACAGCGGGCATTTATTACTTGGAGGTGCCTTAATTCTTAGGTTGTCCATCCATACCTCCATCTGTCCCTACCCCACAGACCCCATTTACAAGAAAGTGAAATTTTATGAGAAGTTTCTGTTTGAGCCAGAAGCAATAAGCTACTTTAAGGTCTAAATCAAATAAATTATGTGTTTATGCAATAACTTTTGGAATACTGGATCATATTATTTTGTGTAACTTGCTATGAAGCTTCCTCAATTTTGTTATTCTTGTATTTATTATATTGGAGATGCTCAATCAATTGCATGTTGTATCACATTATCACAAGCATTATAAGAGCATCTCTGGCAATAGTAAATTTGACAGTAGACAGGCCTGAAAAGCTTACAAATAATGAAAAGCTAATATGGCATCAATCACTAAATCGTGCAATATTTTTGTTTATTTTTACCACTTGTTTATATTATCCAGTAATGACACATCTCTTAATATTTAGACTTTTGTCTGCATGCCATTGAGTAATGGATATTCACAGAATTATCCATCATTCACTTTGTTTTTGCAATGACCTGATGACATTGCTGGAATATAACAGTGTGCAGTTAGAAATAGGTACTTAAGAGGACAAACCTTGTTATTGCAAACACTGACATATGTAACAAAATATGTAAATGTACAGTTTACACTGGAATTTTATTGTGCTTTTATTTGATTATTATTAATGTTTAACAAATGTTGTTGAGCATTACTGTTTTTGAAGTTGAATTATGAAGGAATTTTAATTTATTTGAGCAGGAGGCCTGGTACTGCGTGGGGGCCAAGGGACGGCCAGCAACAGGCTACCTGGAGGAGCATCTGAGGTATGTCAGAAAAAAGGAGAAGTCCCTGAGGGTACCAGTAGCTGAAGACGAGGCAGAGTCTCAAAAGCAAGGTATTCTGGCTACTTTTTCATATAGTTAAAGTTATGAGTTATTCAGATCCGGCTGATGAAGTCATGCTGTGCCATAACAAACTGGTGGGGCATGAGCAATGTCAACTAAAACCCCCCTTCCAATACAATCATCAAAAACTTGTTGATACATGCTAATTGTTGATTGTTCTGTTGCATTATATCCAGGAGATACTGATCTTGAGTCTGTGAACGATGATAACATCACGACAATGGAAGAATGGCTGCGTAACAACAAGGAGCCAGAGGACATGGTGAAGGACTACATGAAACAAACAGCAACAAAAAGACATGACTGGATCAAGAGAAGTGACTGTTGTGTGAAGAACATTCTTACCACATATCCCAGACTTCTCGATGCTGGAATGGTATGTGGACCTTGATTTTTCTTCTGCATGTGACAAGAAAGGACATTAAATTAAACTAGAGTCGCATGTTTTGAGAAGTAACTTTTTTGTTTTTTGGTTGCATGGGCAGGTTTACTTTAGCAGTCTCCTTAAAGGGATCGTTTAACAATCTGAGATACACGGTCCTACAGAAATCGTGCATCCCTATATTGAACCGATAATTGTTAGTGTGTACCATTCAAATCCTTGCAAAATGGTAAAGAGAAGATGCAAATGAAAGATATCCTACCTTTAATCTGGCTTCTATAACTATCCTAACAATTACAGATTGAAGGAGATTTTGCAGAATTGTTCCCAGAGAAAGCAAACGCACTGTACCAGAAGTGGCCCACATTCTGTAACAAAGTAGTGGACTTCACCGAGAAAACTGGCAACTGGAGAAGTGCAAGAGCCGAATTCGAAAACATTCATGACCCTGGGAAACTCAGTCTTGGTATGTGGTGTCAGAACACACATTTGACAGTATTAGTGAAAATGACTTGAGAGAAAGTCAAAAGAATTTATTTCAATTACACTATATGATGTTTATTTTTGTGGCCAGGACCAAACATTGAGTCTAATATCCCCCCTGTAAGGAATTGAACTGAAATAAATAAAAGTGCTCTGAAACATATAATACATGTACAACATATGATAAAAACATGATTCCATGACAAAGGTTTAGCATACTTTTACTTGCTTGTTTTGTTTGTTTGCTTTTTGGGGTGGGGATGGTGGTTTAAAGCTCATTGGGAAGGCTATGCTGAAGTTTGTGCAATTTTGATTTTCTTTACTCAGAAAGCTGAGCTCCAAATTACTGACTGACATTTACGTTGAGTGGTTTTACCCATATTTGTAGAAAATAATTGTTGTATTCGACCGTTATTTTTAATTTGCTGTATATAACTGTACATTTTGTAAGATGTTCCATAATTGACCTGTTTGCTGTTGCACCTTTTCTTCATATGTAATTGGGACTTAATTACTTAACTCTTTCATTGTTTCCCTCTTTTTAGAGGAAAAGAGCAATCTTGGATTCTACATGCTCCCAGTCTTGTTCCGAGGAAGGAAAGATTCCAAGAGAGGAACGTACACCACTGCAGAAACATTGTCGTCCTTCATTGACGTTCAACCAGTAAGTATATGTGCTGGGGAGGTGGTAAAGTAATGACATGTAAGGCATATATTTTGGTTTGTGTTTAAAATCTTGCCATAGTAATCATATTTCATTACAAACAAATTCAATAGTTAATTTGTTAAGAGTTTCAAACCTAGGACAACTGATGAAATTGAGGTTGAAATGCAATACCTATGTTCTTACCAGATAAGGCATTGCCATAACATTTTATTTGTGTAAAACTTGAAAAGCAACCATTTTCAAGTTCCTAGTAATGGGCACGCTGGTCCCCAAGGAGGCCCTGCAGGGGCAACACTAGGCGCTTTAATCTTAATAAGTCAGTTCGTCATTATCTGTGGTACAACTACAAATGGCCTCAGATTTGTCATCACATCGCATTTCACTCATGAATGCAAGCAAGTCCTTTAACCTGCAAATGACATGTGAAAAATGCATGCTTATATTAACAGGCTGTATATGCCTTCCAGCTTAGTTGATGTAATGCTCTGAACGTGACCAGTTTGGGTACAGTTGACCTTTGCTGCAGGGATATGTAAGAATACCCAGTAATGTTTTGATGGGACAGGGATGAACATGCATAAACAAATTTGGGTGTCCTGTAGGTGATTGTGGATTCATAAGCAGAAGCATTCGACAAGCATCAAATATATATATATCAATCCATATAATTACAAATGATTTCTTCTTGATTTCTCTTTGGACTACAGGAGGTTCTCGACATCCAGACTTATGTTGATAACATTGATGAAGCAGTCAGGTCACAGCCATTTGTTGTTGTGCGTGGGAACATTCTCACACCAATACAGGCGTACGTCGTAGTAGAGAGGAGGATACTTCCTGCCGCAACACTGCTTAAAGCAGTCGACTTGTGCTTTAAGGCACTTTATGTGATGGATATCGAATATCAGCCGCAAAGCTGTTCTGTTTGGAAATTTCTCCAGATTGTGGTGTTCCAGTTTACCGATGGGGAGCATCTTACACCAAAGCTGCGGGAGGTCCGAGCCTTCATGAACATGCCATAAGCCATCATGATGTGTTCACGCCAAGGATGATTACTGGTGATATATTTCCTACAGATGAAACTGACACATCATCGTTTAGCACATTTTGGCTACTTGAACCAGTTTATTTTGGGAGAAAAAAAACTGGAAAAAAGTATTATTTTGGACAAAATAACCTTAAAGACAAACTGTTATGAGTTGGATTCAGCACATTATTTTACATAATTTAGACATGTTTGTGTAAGACTGAAGATTTGAGGGTGGGGTGAGGATCGCTGAATAATATAAAAAAAAGAGAGAATTTATACACAGCAGAAGTCTTTGTGTACATTTTAAAAATGATAAAGGCCTAATTGTTTTATCCCAATCATTGCTTAACATCCCCACCTTGAAAGTTTAAGAAAACAAATGAATATATGCCAAGTATAAATACAAAACATATTATTGGCTATAAATCTTTTGCACTGGCGTATACAAATGCTTATCGTGTTTGGTCTTAATCCCAAGAGTACTGTTTCATAACTCGTACATCAAAATGATATATTTCTTCATAAAACATGAGCTATGATATTTATGACGTTTAAAACAGCAAGTGGGGTATATGATTGTAAATTACATATACCATTAATTTTCATGTAATGTGTATCGTCCATTGACCCTACGCTGAACTCTCTGCTGAATGGACTGCATGCATTAATTTACATCGCGCAAAGCAGAAGTAGAGAAGTCAACATTTTCATCTACATTTTGCAAAATTGTATTGATATTATTGATAATATCAATAAAATCAATCAAACTGAGTATAGCAGGTAGGGTCAATTGATTTTTGTTGTCTTTAATCTAATCAAAAAGTTATAGTAGGCAGTGTGTATCCTTGTTATTTGATCAGTACCTGTTCACCATCACAGATAGCCAAACTTTCATGTGGTACTTCTGCACATGTCAAATAATCTAGAGGGATTTGAATTTATTTCCTTTTTTTTTTTTCACTTCAAAAAAATGTGTGCATGTGTAACACTCTAAGGCAGAGTATTGGTGTGTCAGGATAAATGAACACTATGCCACACATGGGAGTACATGGGATACATACAGTGTACATCAAAGTTGTCATGCTGCACCAAACAGGGGCTATATTTGCATTTACTTTTTTTAAAAGGTTGTATTTTTTTCACCAAAAATTGTAATGTTGTAGTTGATGTGAACAAGTTTTGTTTTTACGTTTCTGATGAAAACAACAACATGTGTTTACTGTGTATGTTATTTGTGTTTCAGTTAAGCAATTATTACCCTTTAGATGAGAAAAAGAGTTGAGCAAATAGATGTTATGGAAAAAATGTTGAGCAATGATTATCCAACAGACGAATTAAAAAGTTGGGCAAATGGATATTGTGGAGAAATAGTTGAGCAATTATTACCCAATAGATGGTTGTTTTGATAGTTGGGCAAATGGATATTGTGGAGAAATAGTTGAGCAATTATTACCCAATAGATGGGTGTTTTGATAGTTGGGCAAATGGATATTGTGGAGAAATAGTTGAGCAATTATTACCCAATAGATGGGTGTTTTGAGAGTTGGGCAAATGGATATTGTGGAGAAATAGTTGAGCAATTATTACCCAATAGATGGGTGTTTTGAGAGTTGGGCAAATGGATATTGTGGAGAAATAGTTGAGCAATTATTACCCAATAGATGGGTGTTTTGAGAGTTGGGCAAATGGATATTGCGGAGAAATTGTTGAGCAATTATTACCCAATAGATGGGTGTTTTGAGAGTTGGGCAAATGGATATTGCGGAGAAATTGTTGAGCAATTATTACCCAATAGATGGGTGTTTTGAGAGTTGGGCAACTGGATATTGCGAAGAAATTGTTGAGCAATTATTACCCAATAGATGGGTGTTTTGAGAGTTGGGCAAATGGATATTGTGGAGAAATAGTTGAGCAATTATTACCCAATAGATGGGTGTTTTGATAGTTGGGCAAATGGATATTGTGGAGAAATAGTTGAGCAATTATTACCCAATAGATGGGTGTTTTGATAGTTGGGCAAATGGATATTGTGGAGAAATTGTTGAGCAATTATTACTGAATAGATGGGTGTTTTGAGAGTTGGGCAAATGGATGTTGCAGAGAAATTGTTGAGCAATTATTACCCAATAGATGGGTGTTTTGATAGTTGGGCAGACTGGGAGTTGGGTAAAAACTGGTTGGGCATTTAATTAACCAACATTAAACTTACTCAAAAGTTGGGCAAATAGAAGGTTGGGCAATATCTAACTGGGTAAAATTGGTTGGGCAAGAAATTACCCAACTGAAAATATAACCAACTGTTAGGCAATTGTAGAGTTGGGTAAAATATGATGGGTCACCAACTGATGGGCAATTTGATTTGCCCAACCACATAGCAAACTGATTACCCAACATCAGTTGGGCAGATTTTAACCAATAGTTGTGTGGACCGTATGTTGCTCAGTGTTGGTTAAAAGTTGGGCATTTTTTTGCCCAACTATTTTAAGTGTGTAGAAAGATGATGATGTTAAGGATGGTGGCATAGAAGCCAGTGGCGGATCCAGGGGGGGGGGGGGGGGCCCGGGGGCCCGGGCCCCCCCCCCCCCCCCCTTGAGAAAAAAATCATGTAAAATCACGTGATTTTTTCCTTTTTGGGGGGTTGGGCCCCCCCCCCCCCCTGGCGCTCACGGCAACTATCCCCTGATAATTTGTAATATGTAAAAATACATTTTATCATAGAATATTGATGACTTATTAATGATTGCCAATTGGCACCTACAGCATTTATGTCCCCTTCATGTATGCAGCAACTATTTTCATTTACAATTGCTTGATTTCCGAAAGGTTCATATTCAATGGAGTTTCGAACGATCGAGTGATGCTGTTGTTTTGAGTAGGAGAGGAGTCATATTAGATTTGTGATTTGGTATTTGAAATACCAATTATGAAACTAAATAGATTTACCAAACAATTACATGTTCTTTTCATGAGAAGTATAAAGTTCCTTTAATATCCCAAATCGAAATATATTAAAATCGTATATGAGAAAGGTGGCGAAGAATGCAAAATAGAAAAAGACTCACAAAACAAACAGCTTTGTTGTGAAGGAGAAGATAGCCTTGGTCGAACACGGATACTACCAGGAATGATATGTTCATAATTGTAAAGCCAAGATCATTTATGATGAGATTCAGGATCAGCCAGTTATGAAGGTTCCTTCTCAGAACCTTGTCTCGAAGGATCGTCACCATCGCAATCAGATTGGCGACAAATGCTCCGAGGAAGATAACGACAATGGTGATACCTTCGATGACGGTCACCACCGACGTCGACTCGTGGTAGATCGTGACACCATCAGGTCGATCGTACGGGGTTGGGGAGGTATCCTGACTCGACATCGTATCACGAGAATTCATTCTTAGAAAGTGGTCTTTACAATGAAGGATAACAGCGACCGTTTTTTATTCAAATGATAAAAGATGATGATCAGCGAATCTGGGCAGCTTTGAAAACAACCCTAGATATACACAAAAGTCCCTTGGCGTACAGGATATGATGTAGGCCGAGTCAAAGAATAAACGTTTCGTTTTCATTTTTAGCTTTTTAATGATAAAGCATTTATTGTTTGGTCGGTGTTATAGGACTGCCTCAAGGAAAATATCTTGTTAGGATTTGTCATGACCACCTAGTCAAAGCTGTGTTTTTACTTTCTATTTACCCTTCCACGGGGTCCCTTTAATAATTCTCAACATAATCATTTTCACAAAAAGATCGATACAATTCATGCACTATTCCATGACTTGTCATATAAATATTCAAACAATAAAATATTAGGATATAATCTCGCACAGCGACATTAAGGATGTTTAACTTGACAAAATAAAATGTGTACACATATTCTTTAACATAAAGACACAAAAACATAACAAAATAAAAACATTCGGTAAAATGTAACCATTTTTCCACAAAATTATTTTCTTTAAGATTAATTTTGTTTTAGATATATATCTTTCCATATTATATTAAGTTTAACAGCTCAAAGTTCAAACAGTGGTATCTGATATTTGGTTGAATAGATTTCTTTTCTTACAATAATTAAGATTAAATTAAAAGCGTTGTTATGACCTCCTTTCAAGCGAAACAATTCATTTTGTTTTGTGAGTTTGGCCTTTAAGTTGGTCTTACTGAGAAACCATTGCTCAAGTTTTTATCATTTTATGTTTGCATATGGGCAGTAACAACACATGCATAATTCTCTCTTCACTGCTGTAACAAAATTTACAATGTTTATCATCAACTATTTGGAATTTCAGCAATGAATCATTCATGTAAAATATTCAGTGTGAAAAGAGCATTTAACCCCACCTAGGCTATAGTACGGGGTTAAGCAAAATATTGCCAGTGTGAAAACAATATAATCAAAGCATGGTTCGGGGCATGGTTCAATTACTTTACCATAAAATGGTTCACATCTGCCCAAAAGAAACGGTAGAATTTTAATTGCCCAGGGGATTTATTGTTTTTCATATTTTGTAACATAGTATTAACTTCATCAATACTCAGTGGACATTCAAGCAATAAAGAAATTTCTCAATTCTCAAGACAATTTGGGGGTATCAGAATAATTCATTACAATTTCCAAATTTGAAAGATTTATAAAATAAGTCACTTTTGCACTAAAACTGTGTATATGTAGGATTTTGCTGTTTGAAGGAGTGAATTTATATCCTTATTGTGCATACCGGAATTAGATATTTTACTGTGGCATTCTTCAATGTATTAGCTTTCAATTGGGCAAGAAAAAAAAAGGGGTTCCTCCGATCCCTGGCCCCACTGTACATGTGCGACGCAAGCAATGTGAGGCAAGCGGAGGACATACTGTGTATGATCGAAACTCTAGCGCCATCTGTTGATTGATATTGCACAGCTTTCTGCTAGAATTTTATTTTAGGTACTGAGCTGGGCCAGTGAAAACATGTCTTTCCTCTCCCGTTTCATCAGTAAGTATGACAAAACCACAAGTTATACCATATTGCGTGATACTAGTTTACAAATATCTGAGATGTTTTGAGTAATTAATTGTTTTTTTTAAAGAAAAGATATCTCCACGAATAACCCAAACTGATTGTGAGGGCCCACCTATTGACTTTCCTTGAGCCATTTCGCACAATAAATTGAAGACGGTGATTTATGAATGTCACAAGAAGGTCAGTACAAAGTCAAGTTTAGATGATCGCCTTTTCCTTGCATTAGATAGATAGATAGATAGAAATGGTTTTTATTAAAAAGATCATCGCAGCCAATGGCTGAATTGCGATCCATTTCACAAGGTTATATACAATACAATACACCAGTTTACAGTTGTATCAGTGCGCATGCGCAGACAGTTGATCTCGGGTCACTGGCCCCGGAAGCGGGGCCAATAACGTTTGACCAGGTATTTATGCGTAAATTAAGATTGCGCCCATGCAAATGATGATATGCGCGCACAACTAAGCGCGCAGGCAGTGATATCATAATTTGCATGGGCGCAATCTTAATTTACGCATAAATACATGACCTCTAGTAGGGTGTCTGATCGCGCACCCGATGTTGTGTGCTAAAATTCTTCCCATAGAGATTGCACGCATCCCTATGCGGTCTACGTGCATTACGCAACCATGCAAAAAAAGTCAAGTTTTTTTTTTTCAATTCGAACTTCAAACCTTTATCTGTTGTGATCCTGAAGGTGATACTCAATAAATGAGGTGTCATTTGAAAGAGCAGGTGAATTCCAATATTTCCAAAGGGCGTTGCCTCGAAATTCTAAAAATATCTTGGTCAAAACAGCGATTCAAACATTGTGTCCTGGCTAACTCCGAGGTTTGTCACTTTTGAGATATGACGCCCCGATCGATAAGTAGTCCCAGTCCTAAGGAACAATTCTATGCGCTCATATTTTCGCTAGCCCCCAGGGATCACAACTGATTACAGTTTAAAAATACCCTTCCCGCTATTTGGTGGATCAGCTAATTAGGGGGCGTGCGCTCCGCTCAGTCCAAACCATGGTTACATCGCGTAACATGCGCGACTTGCGGCTTGAGCCACGTTGTCTCCGCGATGCCTGCCATTGACTAGTATGGGTAGCCATTCGCGTAAAAAAAACCCGGAAGTAAATACACGTTATAGTCAATGGCAATATCGCGGAGACTGTCTCCGCGATATTGCCATTGACTATAACGTGTATTTACTTCCGGGTTTTTTTTACGCGAATGGCTACCCATACTAGTCAATAGCAGGCATCGCGGAGACAACGGGGCTCAAGCTGCAAGTCGCGCATTGGCTGAGCAGCATACGTACAATATGCATACGCTTGCATATCGCGCGATACAGCTGTTTGGCTAAATTTAGCAAAACAACATCACTCTGCGTGGACGTCTTTTTCGTCGATTTTGACCAAAATGATATGAATATACCAGCGTTTTGGAGGGGCTGTATCTTTTGATAGAAACATCGGTGAAGCTTCAAATTTGAAATGTATTATTCTGATTACACTGTTTATTCAAATATCAAACAAAAATGGTGAAAAACGATCCCAAATTGAAAATTGAAAAATCGTTCAGACACCCTACCTCTAGGTCATTGGCCTTGTTTAAAATGGCGCACACAACTGTAAACTGGTGTATTGCAATTCAAATTGAAATAACACAAAATAGATCTATGATAGGCACATTCATGGGGCACTAGAGGGCGCTTTGCGCGCGTACGAAAATCTGAATGGCCTTGCTGCGGTGGGTCGGCAATAATCAGCCCAAAACTTGGATATGGGAAGGTGGAAGGATATATCTTTTTTATAATGTTATCTGATCTTACCCTTAACCATCCTATGTTTAATCTATGTAGAAATAACATGCGAGTACGATAAGAGAAACATCGGGCCCATTAATGATGCAACTTTTAAAATATTAGCCTAGAAATGACCACCAAACGGAAAAAATTGACATTTTTTCCCGACGAATCTTCATAAAATCTGATTTATAAACAAGTCACATCTAGGTACACTAATACAAATACGATTTTCTGAAAATTCAGGTATTATTTTTTAAGTTTCTTCCAAGTATATTTCTGCGCATTGCAGCGCCAATGTTCTTCACTGCTTCAAAATCACCCTTGAAAAATTTTTTTTGCAACGAATTTGTTACGAGGTCCACGAGTGTTCCCCGTTCCTTGCGTGTTGAAAGTTTGGTAATACATAGTTTACATTGACTCGCGCACGAAAAATTGGTCGAAAACAAAATGTCAAATGAAGAAATAAACAAGCTTTTGTATAGTTATAAGAGTTCTACCGAGGTTTCTTTGTCGATTTAATTTATTATATAGTCTCAATTAGAATTCAGAATTATCTCACTGAAAAGTTAAGAAATCGACGATGTTCTCGATCGTAGTTATTTTCATTTTGCCAGCAGCCGATCTAGCGTTGTTTAGGCAAAAAGCTAGGCCGCTGCCTTCCCATCGCAAACCTTTCCGAGTCCCGCTAAAATGGCGCGCTACGGAGCTCCGAAGCTGCGTTGGTATCGCTGCAAACTCTCAGCCGGCTAGCTCCCCACGACGGACCATTCGCGGTATGGCGAGAGTGTGTGTGTGAGGAACGATTTTGAATTCGAGAACGCACGTAATGCAACTGTGTGCGTCATATTCAGCTGTCGAATGTCGACGACCAATTTTACATGTACGATTTTTAGTACAGATACTTGGTCAGTTTTCTTCTTATATCTTTGGTTTTACAACATTTAAAAATATAATTTCTTCAAATTTGCTCCTGACTCGGTTCAGACTAATTGTGTGATGTGTTTTCAAGTCAATTTTTTGAATATATTTTTTTGCATGAATTTGCCTATCTATGACATAAATCAATAATCAAACATAGACTAGATCTAGGTCTAGATAGACTCTAGGCACATTCATGGGGCACTAGAGGGCGCTTCGGTCGCGTACGAAAATCTGAATGGCCTTGCTGCGGTGGGTCGGCAATAATCAGCCCAAAACTTGGATATGGGAGGTTGGAAGGATATATTTTTTATAATGTTATCCGGTCTTACCCTTAACCATCCTATGTTTAATCTATGTAGGAATAACATGCGAGTATGATAAGAGAAACATCGGGACCATTACTGAAGTAACTTTTAAAATATTAGCCTAGAAATGACCACCAAACGGAAAAAATTGACATTTTTTCCCGACAAATCTTCATAAAATCTGAGTTATAAACAATTCACATAGGTACACTAATACAAATACGATTTTCTGAAAATTCAGGTATGATTTTTTAAGTTTCTTTCAAGTATATTTCTGCGCATTGCAGCGCCAATATTCTTCACTGCTTCAAAGTCACCCTTGATTTTTTTTTTTGCAACGAATTTGATACGAGGTCCGCGAGTGTTCCCCGTTCCTTGCGTGTTGAAAGTTGGTAATACATAGTTTGCATTGACTCGCGCACGAAAAAATGGTCAAAAACAAAATGTCAAATGAAGAAATAAACAAGCTTTTGTATAGTTATAAGAGTTCTACCGAGGTTTCTTTGTCGATTTAATTTATTATATAGTCTCAATTAGAATTCAGAATTATCTCACTGAAAAGTTAAGAAACCGACGATGTTCTCGATCGTAGTTATTTTCATTTTGCCAGCAGCCGATCTAGCGTTTTTTGGGCAAAAAGCTAGGCCGCTGCCTTCCCACCGCGAACCTTTCCGAGTCCCGCTAAAATGGCGCGCTACGGAGCTCCGAAGCTGCGTTGGTATCGCTGCAAACTCTCAGCCGGCTAGCTCCCCACGACGGACCATTCGCGGTATGGTGAGAGTGTGTGTGTGAGGTATGATTTTGGATTCGAGAACGCACGTAACGCAACCGTGCGCGTCATTTAGAGCTGTCGAATGTGTACGACCAATTTTACATGTACGATTTTTAGTACAGATACTTGGTCAGTTTTCTTCTTATATCTTTGGTTTTACAACATTTAAAAATATAATTTCTTCAAATTTGCTCCTGACTCGGTTCAGACTAATTGTCTGATGTGTTTTCAAGTCAATTTTTTGAATATATTTTTTTGCATGAATTTGCCTAGTCTAGAGTAAAGGAGCCCGTTTTCGGCCACTTACACTGTAAGACAAAATCCTATTTTTAGGACCCTTTACTTCCTATTTATTATCATTTTTTGTTAAAATCATGAAGCAAATATTATTATTTAAACAAAACAAGAATCCCAGAAAAAAATCACGAATTGCCATGACAATATTCATTTCAATTTTCACTGTTTCAGAGTCAGTTTTCGGCATAGCGTACCAGTTTTCGGCCGCATGTACAAAGTCAATAGGAAGCGCGCGCACGCGCCGTGCGTTTCCGCGCTGATCTATAGCACTAGCGGGCGGAGCAGATATCCCACGCCGGAGCTTCCCGGAGCTCGCCTGGCCAAAAAACTAGTACTGTGGTGATCGGATATTGGAAACTGAATTAGACAGAGATATCGTGTGTGCGTTGCGGTGTGCGGCTGCATTGATTTAATACATGCGATGAGATACTTTTGAGCTTGCGACTAGCACAAAATCGGGCTCAAAATCTGAAAAATACTTGAAATAAAGCTCATTTTATGGTACCCATATTTCTTACAGACACGCGTAAGATACTCGATTTTTCAGATTCGGGTAGCGGGACCGCCGATTACATCGCTAAAATGTGATATTTTAGGATATATTTTTCATTGCAAATGTGGTTCTTCAGTGACACTGGCATGGTATGGTATGTGTGGGATATGTGTTATGCTATTATGCGATGTATTTTAGAGTGATTTTACCTTGTATCCAACCAATCGGCCGAAAACTGGAGCTGGCTGATTACCGGCTCCTTTACTCTATAGACATTTCATAAAAATTCATTGATCAGATTCAAATTTTTGTTAAAAAAAGAAAGAGATAGGGAGAGGTGTAGGAGAGGGAGAGTTGGAGTGATGACAAAGAGAGAGAAGGAGAGAAAGAGAGAAAGAAAGAGAGAGAGAAAGACAGAAAGAGATAGAGAGGGAGAGAGAGAGAGTTGAAGAGAGGAAGAGATAGACAAAGGGTACCTTATCATTACAGATGAGGGGAGATGGCAAGAGCATATTATTAACCTCATTATTGTTCTACAGTATTTTCATGTAGATCTATGCGAACAACACTCAAAATGACATAGTAGAGTAGAAGTAATGATGCTACTTTATATTTGAAGACTCAGAATAGTTAAAAATGAGAGACCTTGGGCTTGGCTTTGCAAGTTTTGCACTTTACAATACAAGTTTTGGTAGCCTATTTTGGAAACGTCTCCCATTCACGGCCGTTGGGGCAGCTCTAGGTGGGACACGCTTCACACACGTTGAATCCTCGACCAATGCACCCTTCTCTACAAGATCCATCACCATCGCTGCTACATACTTTGGAAGACACGACCACAACCTGAAGTACAGAGATGCCAAGTTCAAAGATCAGCTATGCGTGACATTTTCATGACTCGGCGTGCAAGCGCACAGGCAAGGGTATACCGTACGTATAGCGTATATAGTGTACGTTTCAAAATTGCGCATGCGCGTGAAGCAACGTGATAGACGGCCTGCATGCATGCTACGTGCATGCGATATACGTACATGTACACAAACCCATGCGAGGAGCTAGCCAAGGCCTCGGGGCGGTCGGCCAGTTTTTAGTCTAGCAATTACTACCTTTTTTCCCTTTTTTTCCCCAGTCTGACCCTGATGCGTTTTTCAATGCTTCACAGACAAAACAAATGAAGTTTTGAACTCCAAGACCAAGTAGTGCAAACATTTTGATGGGAAAATTGTCTTGTATCTTTTGTCATTTTGTAAGTAGAAAGTCTCCAATTTAGAGGAGGCGAATTGGCTAGTTGGCTTAGTCGGTAAAGCATCTGCCTGTCGAACCAAAGATCTCTGGTTGGAATCCCACCCAGGAGGATGACTGGAACTTGCGCTGTGTGTGCCCATCCCGTCCCCCTCCCCGTGCCCCTCCCCTTGTTTTATAGATGCAGGCTATGTTAAGTGGAAAACACTCGGTCCATCGGAAAGGATGTTAAATGGAGGTCCTGTGTAGAGGAGAGTCACCACCTTTGCACGTTGAGAAGTGAGAACCTGCTGCACTATTCATATAAGTGTATGGGGGAAACCCTGGTGTAGTGGTCTGCCTGGACACCCCTGTATATAAACATCTGCAATAATCTTCAGTATTTAAGGAGGCAGATTATCCAGAAGAAGAAGAAGAATATGGAAGATTGCCTTACAAGTAGAAGAGATAGAGTTTCCCACTGGAACTTGGCCTGTGCGCCTCTAGGCCTATCATAAATCCATGCCAAAATTTTGACCATCTAGTGAATGTTTCTTTATCTTTGCAGACCTAGTAATGTTCAGTTTATTTTCATTCATTTCGTATAGGACCCTGTGTGCACCATGCCCAGAGTTCTTTGGCAGCATCACATCTGTCCAGGAATGGTGCCCCAGCTAGCCAAACCCTCTCCAGGCTGTTTAGCAGTGACGCTGGACTGGTCAAGGTAGACAAAGAGCAAGGTAATTAATGATGTCCTAAGTCCATCGCACACTACATGATCTGGCTACGATCAAATTTGTTAAGAATTTCTAATAGCATTTGATGTCATTTAAAGTTCTAAAGTCCAAATGTTCGATGATCTGAATAGGCATATGATTAATTATAATCTAAATTTCAATGGATTTCAAGCTTCTTTGAAGGAGGAAAAGCTAAATCCGCTCATAGTCGTAGTGAGGTTGTACCATTACTGCGACCGTCTATTTGAAGCCAATCTGCTGTTATTCTGACTAGAAGGCTTCAATGCACTAAAATTTCAGCTTTAAGAAGTCTTATGATTGTTAAGAACCGAAAGCATAAAGATGAAGGTTGATATCCAAAAATAATATTTAAAAAATGAAATTTTGAAAATCAGATTGCAGGAAGAAAGTATAGTGTGCAGTGGGCTTTAGTGGAGGAGTTGGTAGAGATGATGTCGGTAAAATTTAAACCATTAAAAAACAAAATTTAAAGTTAGAGACAGTGCTGGCAAAATTTCAAGAGCAAAAATGTTTATCACATTCTATTATTCTAATTCTGGGCCATTTGATTTCAACAAAGAATAAAGTAATGATGGCAAGGAGTTGATAGAGATGGTGTTGTTGGCCAACATGAAACGAGCAGAAATTAATTATCGGTAAAGTGTAAACTCTAAAATTCATTTATTTCAGGATTTGCTGTCCTACACATGAATCGTCCTCCGTTAAACTGTCTGAACACGTATTTGTAAGATGGTTTTACTGCCTTGTGTGAACAAACCCTAAAGTGTAAACTCTATTTTTATTATTTTTAGGATACCGGTATGCTGTTCTACACATGAATCGTTCTTCAGTCAACTATCTGAACACATAATTGTGAGATGATTTACTTCCTTGCATCATTGTGTGAACAAACCCTAAAGTGTAAACTCTATTATCATTTATTTCAGGATATGCTGTCCTACACATGAATCATCCTCTACTAGTCAACTGTCTGAACACCTTATTGTGAGATGCTTTACTGCCTTGTGTGAACAAACCCTAAAGTGTAAACTCTATTTCATTTATTTCAGGATATGCTGTCCTACACATGAATCGTCCTCCAGTCAACAGTCTGAACACAGAATTCCTCCAAGAACTGACAGCTAATATTGAAGAGCTTGAGAGTGACAGGCATATGCAGGGTCTTATCATTACATCAGTGAGTTCAATCATACACATTCTAATTGTCATATAAAATCCAAGCTGAAATCTTATCTTTTTTAACAATACCTGCACTTGGCACTATGACAGTCATCCAAACTTTCTCGTCCAAAATTTCTCATTTTTTCTATTTTTCTTGTGCGCCTCGGAATAGCATTGTCTAGATAGACGGCGCTATACAAATGCCTATTTTTATTATTTATTATTAAAAGATTTTAGTAGAATACAGGCCTATTAGTTTAGGTACATGTACATGAAGGTAGGCCTAATGAACAGGTTTCTGTAATACAGACCGTTTTAATTCATAGACACTAGGGACCTTTAGATTTACACGACGAGAGCGTGGTCTGTCGCGTGTGACATTGTGTTAAGGCACTAGGCCGTGCCCGGCAGTGCCTTAAAAGGACGTCACATTACCTTAAAAGGATGTCACATGGGCGGTCCACGTTCTCGCCGTGTAAATCTAAAAGTCCCTATTTAAAAACATAGTAAAATTTTGAATGTAAAGACCACTCAAGTTTAAGAGGAAGCCATTTTTTTAGTTGGGTATTCTTAATAGACATATTTTTGTACATAGAGGACAGATGAAATGATGGCTCAGACTCTAAGACAGACGGAAGACAGAGTGACTACAAAAAAATTGTTTAACTTTATTGCACAGATTAGGTACATATGTACGGAACTTATTTTGGAATTAATGTACATAAAGGAGAAAATTATAAATTCTTACCAGTATTGTAGTGAAAACCTCAAGGTCCAAGATTGAGACCGAGAATTTCCCTTCCGATACCAAGACCGGGACCTTATTAAAATAAGTTGTCATTTAGGGTTGTTTGTTTTAAAATGAATATGTAGTAACAGAAGTTTACCTAATGCAACTGACACCTGACCTCACCAGGTCTTACAAAACTTCTCAAGAGTGTTTTGTATTTTTTTTAGTTGGGTCTTGAAAATCTCAAGTGTTTTTATTGAGACTTTGAGGTCTCAGACCAAGGTCGAGACCGAGACCATGTAAAAATGGGCCTCGGGACAGTCCCAAGACCTGCAACGCTAATCTTACCCCCCCCCCCCCCCCCCTGAGGGTGTTTCACAAAGATCCTAAGTTGAACTTCTCTCTAAGTTTGACTTAACAATTATGGAAAGCATCTTTGAAAATATTTTGTAAAAGTTATTTCAAAAGGCATAAAATGTTGATTTGAATCATTCATATTTTCTATTATCAAGGAGATTTCATGTTCTTGATGTGGAATTTATGAAAAGTCTGAAATGCTTGAGTTTTCGCTTCTGAATATATTTTATATTAAAGCTACACATGGCTCTCCATAACTGTTAAGTCCAACTTTAGAGTTGAGTTTGAACTTAGGATCTTTGTGAAACACTCCCCTTGTCTTCACACCTTCCAGGCATGTCCCAAGATCTTCTCGGCGGGACTGGACATAACCGAGATGTACCAGAAAAGTCCAGAATCGACGGACCGCTTCTGGCGTAGCCTCCAAGACTTCTGGCTGACCCTCTACGACAGCAGGTTGGCTACAGTGGCTGCAGTTACGGTAGGATGAGCTTCCACACTCCAACAAGAATCACAAATATAACTACCTCTTCTTCGGTCATGATTTGTCCCGCTTCTTCCTTTTTCCCCCTTTTCCTTCTTATCTGTTTTACCTCTCCCTGTCGTTCCGTGGTTGTTTGTTGTTTTGTAAAATTGTCTTGTCTTTTCCTAGTCTTCGTAGGCAAAATTTGAAACAATAATATTTTTTTTCTGGGGGATCCACAAACTACAAGCACTGCTTTTTAGTGGATCCCCCCAATTTCCTCAAAAAAATACTGGGGTATATATACAAAAATATAATATCTTTTTTAATCTTTATGTTGTAAACGAAATAAATATGAATTGAATTGAATTGAATTGAGTTGAATTTGCTCTGGCGAGGATTGCTCCATTTGAGATTTTAATTTTGTCAAGATTGTAGGGTTAGTTTTAGGGCTACAACTGGGTTTGAGGTTGGGTTTACGTGAAGTGGCTAGATTAGGTGAAGTGTTGGGTTGAATGATCAGGGTTAAAGTGAGGGATTAAAGTTTAGTGTAGCGTGTTGACAATGGAGCAATTTTGGAGTATGTGTCCTGCGCAGAAGATTCTTCTTAGTGTGCATGCTCCTTTATTATATACTTGCCATCTTGATGGGGTCTTTCTAGCATGAGCAGTAAAGAAATGACTCCTTTGCCAATTCGAACATGGACAAAAATAACGTGCAGCTGAAATAATGATGATAATATCATTGCGATCTTAATTGTTGTAATTGTTATTAGTAGTAGTAGTAAAATAGAAGTAGTGGTGGTAGCAAAGCTAGTAATCATAGTAGGATTCTGAGTAGTATTAGTACAGCAGAGATGCCAACCCTCCCGATAATTCACCCCAACTCCCGACCTTACGATCACCATCCTTATCCTCCCGATTTAAAAAAAAAAAAATTTTGCGCTTATCAATATATATATCTGTGTATTGAATGAAAAATATTGTCTGTTACCTTTAGCATGTAGTAAATCCACTATATTAAAAGACAAATTAAGAGTAGCGAAAGATTGTTTCAGCATATGGATCGCCGTAACCAATGCGTGGATATTGACACAGAATCCAAATGGCGGAAAATCAGCAAAAGAAGACCAAGAAATGGTATCAGAAGTATAAGACCGAACACAGTATCATATATATGAAAGGAATTCATCATGCATTTTGTACAATTTGTATGTTATTTTAAAAAAAGTGGGAATTATTGAACTAAATACACATGTAAAATGCTGCAAAATAAGGCTCAGATTGGCACCAGAGTGCATCTAGAACCCCAGAGCTTCCAGGGCCCTAAGGCGGTCCCTGGACCCCGGCCGCATGGGTCAGGCGCTACGCGCTCGAGATGTGTGCTACGCGCACATTATTTGGTGTCCGTTACAAATCCTCCCTATTTCTGTTTTCCAAAAGTTGGCATCTCTGGTACAGTCAAACCTGTCTATAGCGACCGCCCAAGGGAAACACAAAAAGTGGTCTTTGTAGACAGGTTCCTTCAGTGCCTGATTAATTGAGAAACCATTTTTTCAAGGGAAACAAGAAATGTGGTCTTTGTAGACAGGTGGTCACTAAAGCAGGTTTGACTGTAGTAGTAGAAGTAGTGGTAGTGGTAGTGGTAGTAGTAGTAGTAGAAGTAGTATTAGTACATGTAGTAATAGTATTAGCAGTACTACCATCATTATTATCATTAGTGTCATCATTATTATTATTTAAAACCCTGCATTCTCTCTCCATTGTAGGGTCATTCCCCTGCAGGAGGATGCGCAATAGCCATGTCATGTGACTATCGGATAATGGCTGAAGGACCTTTCACCATGGGCCTCAACGAAGTCCACTTGGTAACTTTGCTTTCCTTCCATGAAATCATGCCAAAACAGTCACTGCAAGGGGGCAATTCCATGCATGCAGTGATCCCTTACTACATATGACATTTATCTATTTCTTCCGTCTAAAAATGAAAATCTCTTCATATGATCATTGAATAATGATTCTTTCTCGAATAGTGATAATGTTACATGATAATATCAAGTTTTCTTACGGAACACACTGCACCCACATGATACTAATTAATGAACTTAAACAAGTAGAAATTTAACAAGGGTAAAAGAAAGAAAAAACGTCAAAAGAAAGTGTACCTATATGCACGCCTCAGTGATCAGTAATATGTATAACACTTTATTGACTTATAAAAGAGTCCAATCGATTTTATTTTCTTTACAATAACATTCGTTCAATATTATGTAGAACTCAAATTTTTAAATGAATATTATTTGTATTATAATCATATAAAAATGTAACTACATGTTTATCACTGCGGTGGTGGAAGTTGTCAATGAAATAGCCTCCACATAGGGGCGTAACCAGAGCTCCCAAAGATAATTCTAATTTGACCTTGTGCGACCTCTGACCTTGTGCGACCTCTGAATACTCTACCTATTTTTCGAAACAGCTTGCGTAAAGTAAAATTGATCTGTTCTGAATTTTATAAGCTGTTGTAACAGCCATCAAAAGTCCTATTCGTGTATTTTTACCTCATGCTTTTATCAGTTTCGCGGCCATGAGAATCTTTATTTTCTGTTTTATCACAGGGTATTGTGGCACCGTTTTGGTTCAAAGATGCAATGCAGAATACGATTGGCCAGAGGGAAACAGAGAGGGCGCTAGGGCTAGGTAAGCTTCATTTAGTTGTGCTTTAAAAAGGGGCAGGATGCCAAGACATCATTTATTTTGAATTTCTCAAATCTAATTTTTCTTTTTCTTTCTTGTTAAAATTCAAAGCATACAGCATCACACAAAAGACTTAGAAGATACAATCAGAATGTTTTAGAGGAATGTAGAAAAAGCAATATTTTGCCTCAGATGTATGCATAATTTCAATTCCCATGCATGGATTTTAGTTCAGTGAGGGACAAAAAAAATGATGTCCCTCCTATCGTGAGGACATGGTTAAATATCTGGCACATGTGAAGAGAGCATTTATTACCCAAAATTCAACAAATTCTCTTCCAATATTTCTTGCCTTCTTCCATTAGAGGTGTTGTGGTCTAGTTGATAAGTCTGTGGATCGTGAACCACAAGGTACGGGTTCAAATCTCTGCCACAGCACCCATGACCTTTGGCATAAGATTACTTTACATTTGCCACATTTAACCCAGGTGAGCTAAATGGGTACCTGACAGGAATTCATCCTTTAACAGGTGAGGTGTCTAGTTTGGCGGGCATGAGCTGTATACAAGAACTAACAACACATATTACTATTATTGAATATTACCTTTGAGTTATCTTCTGCCTTTTTTTACCTGACAGGTCTTTTGTACAAGCCTGATGAAGCCCTGAATGTTGGTCTGATCGATCAAGTAGTACCTCTTGACAATGTTGTTGACCAAGCCAGGGAGGAGATACAGAAATGGATCAAAATACCAGGTAGGGAGGGTATCACTGTCTTCCAGCTGATTATAGAAAATGGCGTGCTTCCAATCAGTCAAGTTTTGTATTGTAATCATGTTTTTGGTACATGGCGCCGCCTTTCCCGGCGGCGTCAACATCAAAAACTTTACCTAAGGTTAAGATTTTTAATTTTTAGCATAATTTCAAAAGTGTTTGTTCAAATTCCATGAAACTTGTACACAAGGGTTAGCAAGTATCACAAATCATATTACACAAATTCCAGGTCACAAAGTTAAGGTCAAAGGTCATTTTAGGTCAGTAGACTTGGATTATGTTTTCACAACCTAAATATGAGAATTAATAAATCAATTTTTGTTATTTGTTCATATTCCATTAAAGTTATCAATCTTAGTACAAATTATAGTAAATAATTCTTCTGATGATTCTCAAGGATTTCATTTTGGGGGTCCTGCTAATGGGCCACCCTGCCTATAAATAATTTCCCAACCTCAATTTGTCATTATAATGAATTGCGTAATGCCGGCGAGACCGCCGAGAGTGTTTCCCTTGTTTTGTTTTAATATTTAAAAAAAAAAAAAAAAAAAAAAAAAAAAAATTTATTATGATCAATATAAGCCAGGGGTGATAATATTTGCTTGTCTCTTGGACACGATAGAGTGGTTATAATGTAATATATGCCAATATTTGCTTCTATCTTGTTTAAAGGCATATTGATTACAGTCACTTGTCTTTTGGTTGTAAGGATCTAGACGCCAATGTTTGTTTGCCTGGGTGTCATTATGAATGAGTGAATGATGATTATGATGATGAAGATGATAGGTTAGGTAAGGTACGGTATTTATTCATCAACATACACTGTTTGGCACCCAAAGGCTGAATAGCATGCACGATTTACAAATATTTGATTAAAAAACATCATATTTACAATTCGTTTATGAACAATACTTGAAATCATGAAACACATTAGGATCATGGGGATATGAAAACAAATTAATGAATACTAGGCAAAAGTAAAACCCAGAAAGGGAAGGAAGAAGTAAAGGAAAAATGGGGAGCAGTAAAATAAAGAGAAAGGGGAAGGAACGTTGAGGAAGAGACAGTGGAGATAAGGGGAGAGACTGGAGAGAGAGATTGTGAGAGGGAGAGAGAGAGAGGGGAACCAAGTCATCCAAGTTACTGGAAATGCATTTCAGTGGAATTTAATTGTAAAAAGCAATTTTTAGAAATCCACATTCAAAGGCAAGAATCATCTTCAATTCACTATTTTGTGTGTTCTAAAACTCCACCAATGTTTCCAATTATTTGAAATATAAAAACGAAGGAAAAGTGCATTTTTTGATATTCAAGCAATAAGCAATATAATATGCGGATCAAATACATGATCTAAAAACGACAATAGTCAGATGAAACAGAACATGAGTAGATCATGTCTCAGATTCGATCTTGGTCTGGGTAGGACCTCAAAGTCTCGATAAAAACACTTGAGATCTCTCAAGACCCGACTAAAAAAAAAACTAAAAACACACTCTCAAAAGTGTGTGATAATGATGATAATAATGATGTGGATGATGATGATGATGATGATGAGGATGATAATAATGAATAATAATTAATTAATGATGATGACGATGATGATACCATGTAATAGTGCTTTACCTGAGGATACAAAGGAGTGGGATTCAATACCATTGATGGGTTTTCTTCCAATCTTTGTTTAATATTTTATATTTAGGTGTAGCGAGGATGGCTTCTAAACGTATGATCCGTGAGCATACCCTCACCAAACTCAGAGACATCAGAGAGGACGACATCAACATGTTCACCAACTTCATTCAGATGGACGCCGTCCAAAAGCATCTAGGGAGTTACATGGAAAAGCTCAAGAAAAAATAGATTATAATTGTGTCCAATTTCGATATTTGGTAATTTATGTTGTTCCTCAGCTCAAATCTTGGCTTTCAAGTATTCATGTTTTTCAAATTTGTTAACTTTATTTTCGTGAGAAATCATGATGCTTAAAGATAAACTTGAGTTCTGGTAAAAAAAAGAAAAGGAATTCTCACAGAATCAAACAAAACTTACACTGAATGTTCAAGATTACAAATAAATGTCATGTGCCAAACAATTTTGGTAGAAAATGTAATGAGCATAGAATGATAAGGAAATCAAGATGAGCTAGCCCCGACACCATTTGTGTAGTCCCATATACATCTTTCTGTGTACAGTGCTTGTTACTTTACCAAGACTGGGTCAAATTTATTATGATTTTGATGATTCCAGTACCTTGCAGTACACACCAATACTTACATGCTACATGATCAACTTTTTCTGATCCATTCCACACGTTTTCTTTCACAATGCAATCGCATGACCAGAACTCACCTTTATCTTTAAACGATTTAAACTCGAGCAGCAAGCATTCCTATATATCCATAAAAGGTATCGTATATCGAGAAGCACATGATTCTCGAAGCACCCTATGAATGTTATGAATTTTATGAATTATTTACCCATAGGTCATATTATCATGATAAAAAATATTTAAAAATTCCTTGTTTACACAAATATAAAAGGAATTACATGACTTTCCTTTATGATCAACTTTTAATAATTCAGAAAAGTTCTGTCACGCTATAGCCACTTTGTTCGGTGCCATATTCTATGTCATCAGGGACATTGTTCTGTTACATTTCTTCAATTTGTGGGAGAATCACATGTACATGTATTGCATCAAAAACTGATTGATTGAAATTTACATTTTGTATTGATTATAATTGATCATAGAGGTGAAGGTGCAATCAGTTTAAATGTGCATAACTATTGTGGTTCAAATTACACCTTGCTGTCTGTTTGGAGCCAAAAAGGCATTAAATCACGTGTTTTTTCACGCAGAGTTAATGCCCTTCTGGCTCTCTAAAGATGATATGTTTGTGTTATTTGCCATTAGTCTTGGTTGAGAGATATAGCATACATGCCAACTGTTCAGATTAAAGAGGAACATTCCTTTTTTTGGGAGAAGATAATTATCATTTTAATGCAGGTGTTCCTCTTCCTGTACAAATTTGTCTGTAGTATTGAATAGGAGAGTTAGGATTGTTCCTCTTTTTTTTGAAAATAGCATAATTTGTACAGATTTCTGATTTTCAAATGTTGGCATGTATGATATAGCAGGGTTTCGCATTATTTTTCATGTTTGGTTTATGAACCTGATAACGCTGTGTGATGAATTTGACATTCCCACAATTTCAAAATTCCCTGTCTTCATTAAATTATGAAATTAAGAAGAAGAAGAACAAAAAAGGGTGACTAGTTTCTTCTTCAAAATGAACATTGCAAATTCCTGACCAATAAGGTGCCTACTAAGGATACAGATGCAAAATTTGCTTAATTAACTTAATAAGTTTTCTTCAGAGTCCCTAGGTACCTATGATTTCCTCCCTTTACATGAACTTTTGTGTCTGCATAAACGAAAGGGAAAGCTGATAACATGAGGTGACACTCCCTGGCAAAGATGATTTCACAGGAGAGCTTATGTCCCTTGGCTGAATATCAGTTTTCCTGTTTCTAAATTGTGTAAGCGAGCTATTAAGCAAGTAAGCAAAAGTGTTGACACCTAATTACAGGGAAATCATTTTTCATCTAGAAATATGAAATTATATGTTAACTACAATAAGACTACATGACTGTCCTTGGATGCACAAATATTGGTAATTCCAGAAGCGGGGGAAAAATACTTCTGAAATATCTGTTTTTTGTTCCTTTAATTTCAAACGTGGGCTATGACTGCGAGAGCTGATTTTGGAGGTTGATGATAATATAATGTATCTTATATGACTCCAAACCTATGTCAATTTAATAAAGAGATTTATTGCAAAGCAAACACTTTATGCTCACATCAACACGTTTTGTTATTTTCATGCTATCTATCATTTATGGACACTCGATTTCCGCTTAAAGGTAATACAAAGTTTTGGGAAATTTTGAAAATTGGGTGGATAGTGAATCTTTACAATTTTGATATATTTGGATGCCCCTGTGGATGTATTATAAGCACTAAAAAAATTAACCCCTAAAACACTTCTGTTTTCGAGAAAGATTGAATATAAAAATTTACCGGTGCTCCCGGTAAATGTTGATAAATTTAAAATAGCGCCTAAGGCCGTACAATGGTAGCTGCGACCATGAAAATCTCAGAATATGTAGTTGTGATATATAATTTCCAAACGGGAATAGCTAATCGGTCGATTTTAGTCAAGAAACATTATTTCATAGCTAAATTGGTATCTTGACCTTAAGAGGGAGCTATACAACATAAAGGGTTTATTATTTATAATTTCATAACTTTAGACTCGATTTCAACCGGGACAACGATCAATGAATATTGTAGGAACGCATATGCATCCAATATGTTAATTTGAACCAAATTCATGACCCCATACCAAAACTTTGTAATACCTTTAATATGCACCTGGCCAAATATTTGCTGAAATTATGCCCTCACTTTTTTTTTAGGAAGACATGTTGTTTCAGCATTAGGAACTAATTTGTAGGCTTGCTTTGAATCAACGCGTCCGATCGGGTGGTGGCGCTACACCACGACAGAATTTTGTGAAATGTAAGCGAAGATCATGTGAAGATGCGCGACCTTTCGTAGATTTGCCGTAGGGTTTTCGGGTGAATTGGACCAGACCCAGGGGCGTCTCTAAAGGGGGGGGGGGGGGGGAGTGCGACACCCCATCTGTCAGGATATTGTCGGTAAAATTGCGCTGCCGTCGGGAAAAAAGAGAAAAGGGGGAGGGAAAAAAGAGAGAAAGCGAAAGAAAAGAAAAGGAAAAGAAAGGAAAGTGAAGAGAAGAAAGCTAGAAAGAGAGAAAAAAAAGAGGAGGAGAGGAAAGAAAGAAAGGAAAGGAGAAAAGGAAGAAAAAAAAAGAAGTACTTAAAACAGAGAAAAAGGAAACAAAAGAAACGGGGGGGGGTGAAAGAGAGGTGGAGGTAAGAGCCTGAGAGAGGAGGGATTGGAGTAAAAGAGAGGGGGGGGGGTGTTGGGTGGAGTCGTCTCGTCGAGGAAGCAAGAAAGACGCGCATAAATATGTTGCTGTGTCGGGTCAGCTAGTCGGTATTCTTGCTCGATCCTCGTGTACTATATCAATGCAGATGTTTGAAGTCGGTGAGATGTTGTTGTTTTTATTTCCGTATAATAATATCAGATACAAATACATATAAAGTAATCATACAGAGAAAAGGGACCGTATACGGCTGGTAGCCCATTTTCAGCTGCAACTATATTGTTGCTGCTGGTCTATATCAATGCAGATGTTTGAAGTCGGTGAGATGTTGTTGTTGTTTTTATTTCCGTATAATAAAATCAGATACAAATACATATAAAGTAATCATACAGAGAAAAGGGACCGTATACGGCTGGTAGCCTATTTTCAGCTGCAACTATATTGTTGCTGCTGGTCTTCCATGGGGCCAGTTTATACAATGTGCAAAATATACATAATATTAGAAATTAACACAATAAATAATTACAAAGCATCAGTCGAAAACATAATATAAATAATTAAAGAAAAAGAAGAAGAAGAAGAAAAAAAAAGAAAAAAACAACATATAAACATACATAAAGAGGTACAACAACAGGGTGATTACAGTCTGTTTAAGTTAGTCTTAAAGGTGGCAAAAGTGGGTAGTTGACGCAAATCAGGGGATAATTTATTATATTGAAAAGAAGCTCTGTACACGAAAGTTATTTTACAATAATTAGTTCTTGGCTTAGGTAAAGAGAGGTTATGTTCATTACGGAGGGAGTATGGAGAGGGTTTAAACTCAAACATGTCTTTCAAATATTCAGGGGTCATGTTATGTAATGTTTTGTAAGTATAGTACATGGATTTTTGGATTTTCACGTATCATTTGCCAACTAGCTATGATGTATAATGCTGTGACGACTTTGAGAGAGACTACAACTAAAAAACACCTGTCTGGAATCTCCGCAAAATGCGAAAAATTGAACAGTGTCGATTTTTGTTTTCCCTCCTTTTTTTTGTTGTTTCCATTTAAAATTATTAAAAAACTTGAATTCGGCGTAAATATTCACAATTGAATGACACACGCCCTTAAAACTAAAACAAAAAACAACAACATTGTATTTTCTCCAAGATTTACTCTCCTATAATATCAGCTAAAGAAATCAGAGGTTTAAAAATTTCGGGGAAACTAATTTCAAAGGATGGTACAACGAATCGTCTTTTTTTCTCAAATATTTTAATGGAAGACCAAAGCTTCCGCGCATCACGCGGGGGGGGGGGGACATCATTCAGACAGGATTAATAATCGAGAACGGTACAACGAATTGTTTCTTTCTCTAATAATTAAAGGAAACGTCAAAGCTTCCGCGCTTTGCGCGGGAGGGGGGGAATTGAATTCAGACAATTAGGGTTAAGAGTCGCGAACGGTACAACGATTGGTCTTCTTTCTATAATAATTCAATAAAACGTCAAAGCTTCCGCGCTTCGCGCAGGAAGGGGGAAACTGAATTCAGACAAGGATTGAGAGTCGAGAACGGCACAACGAATCGTCTTCTTTCTCTAATAATTAAAGGGGAAACTGAATTCAGACCCCTTCAGACAAGGATTAAGAATCGAGAACGGTACAACGAATCGTCTTTTCCCCCTATAATTTAAGGAAACGTCTAAGCTTTCGCGCGGGAGGGGGGGGGGGGGGGACCGAATTCGGACAAGGATTAAGAGTCGAGAACAGTACAACAAATCGTCTGCTTTCTCTCATAACTTAATGAACGTCAAAGCTTCTGCGCTTCGCGCGAGAGGGGGAAACTGAATTCAGACAATTATGGTTAAAAGTCGAAAACGGTACAACAAATCGTCTTCTTTCTATAATAATTTGATGAAACGTCAAAGCTTTCGCGCGAGAGGGGGAAACTGAACTTAGACAATAATTAGGGCTAATTAAGCGTCAAAAACGGTACAACGAATCGTCTTCTTTCTCTAATAGTTTAATGAAACGTCAAAGCTTCCGCGCTTAGCGCGGGAGGGGGGAACTGAATTCACATAAGGATTAAGAGTCGAGAACAGTACAGCGAATCGTCTGCTTTCTCTCATAATTTAAGGAAACGTCAAAGATGAGAGGGGTTTTATTTCACAAACATTACCCCGACACTTCTGGAAAAAAGGGGCATGTTTTCACAAACGGTCTGGTCACCCGACCAAACGGGTTGACCCGATTGTTCGAAGTAAGCTAATTGGCAATATATACATGTAATGTGTGGAATTTATTGGAAGAATTAATCTAATTTTTAATTCTGTCGTATTTTTCCAAGTGGGTGGTAGTATAGCAGGACTTAACAAATGCAATTTTGCATTGTACACAATTCCATTACTTTAATATGTTTTGTACACAAAATGTCAGCTTATTTATTTTTGTAAATTTCAAGGATAGAACAGACTCTTCAGTTTTGTTTTTTTTGCAGCCCGTGTCTATAATATTACTCATAATATCCATACTACATATATTGCACAGCCCCTTTGAAAAGTGACGTAAGAAAACAACTTGAAAGAATTTGTGAAAGACCGATTCAGGTAAAAAGCATACAAGTTACATTGCAATCATAATACATATTTGACAACTTGAGACACCTGATGAACTTTCAATCTTTCAAATATTGTTGGTCAGGCTTTACGCATCTATTTCATTTTTCTGCATTAATTGTTCTTCTTTCGTGAAATCGACTTGTCATGAAAGCTGTATTGCACTTCAGGAATAAGCAGCTGTTTGAAAATTTCGAGGCTTTGAAACGGAATTCATGTCTCAGGCAAGCTTGTTCTTCAGTTTTTTCATCCCCATCTATATTCTGATATATTTGCCTCTTACTTCTATGTTACACTGATAAACACATTCCATATGCAAGACGGTCGCAAAGACTTTCGAGATATCAACTAGAGGCCAACTTCAGTACCCCCATCGTATATCTCACATAAATCATGCTGGAATTTTCTGCTCCATGTCATATAGCAATGTTTGCACAGTCCAAAAGGTAACGTACAAAGCTTTTAAAATTGTATGTTGATTTTGAAAAGTTTGGCGGTCGTATTATGCAGGCGTCTGACCCTACTGGTAAGTTATTTCCAAGGTGACCAGTTATTTATATCTCCTCGTTCAATGAACCGCACATCTTTATCCTCCCGACATCCTAGAAAGTACTTCGTATCTCCGACACGTTTAATAGGAATTCGTTCGTTTTCTCGCGGAGATAGCAACGGCAGCAAATCACAAAACGCCGTCGGTCTCAGATTCGGATAATTCTTCTCGACCCGACCGTACTTTCGCCACGCGAAGAATCCGCTGTATCGCTCGTCGTCCTTATCAAGCTTGATCAAGTAGTCGGCAAGATCTTTGGGCTCAGCGAAATCCGCAGCGTAGATGAAGGAACCAGGTGGAGCGATTTTCTCGTACGTCTCCCTCCGCCCGCCGTACACGACGGGGACTACGCCGTTCAGAAGACAGTTGTCCCAGAATTTCTCCGTCATGTATTCGTCGCATTGGGTGTTCTCCAACGCCAAGTAAAACTTATACGATTTCATCATGTCGACGCATTTCTTTGAGAACCTTGGCAGGCAGGTCGCCTGACCGCATTCGCCGTGTATGTCGACATGGATGAATTCTTGAAGCCTCGACACCCACTCGTATCGCGGCCAAAATGTAAAGTTACAATTGCTGGCCATCCATGCCAATATCTTGGTCTTTCCTTCCGTATAGTTCATGGGTTGATCAGGGCTATCCATGGGACTACCTTGGACGTATCGTCCGTACGGGTGAACCACATCACTTGAAGAATGATAAGTCATAGAATAGTGGAACTGAATATCCCTTACAGAATTATCCCAAAAAGTCATCATGTTGGCACTCTCCATTGCGTAAAATACTATCTTCACTTTCTTTGGAAGAATGTTCAAGAGTCGTTCCGAAATTTTGCTCGCGTTAGGTTTTACCAAGAGCGGGGTCAAGTTCAGAAGGGTAGCATCGCTCGCAGCAAGGATAGTATCATCATTGGTTGGTATGAGGTTGATATCGCAGGGCTGGTCTGGACATACGACATACCCTGTCGGCGAAGACTCGATGTTGCCCGAATAGCGTTGGCCATCTTCGAACAACCGTTTTAGATCGCTATACTCTGGCCAGTATCCGAAGGGTGTCACATTAGGTGTATATAAAGTTATTAATCGGGTACACTTAATACGAAATTGTACAGCGTTCATATTTGATAAATTTGCGTTTCCACCTGGGTTGTGGGAATGTACACCTGTCATACTTTTCATTGCAGTTTTATTGGCAATATTCACTACCTCCATGCCTTCTGATGGAAACACGTTGCCCTTTAGCCTGTTTCGAAACAAGTTTTGTCTGTGTCCATTGTTTGTGCTTAGTCCCTTAACAGGTTCTTTCAAGGTGTTATTGTATCTTCTCGCTCGCCGTACGTTGATTACACGCTTTCTCAGCTCTATCCGATTTGTGCCATTTCTTCGACTTTGCGGTTTCCCTTCGGTGTTTCTTGCAGACAAGTCAGCACTGGTGTTGACTTTGGTTTCGCCAGCCCAAACATCTCCGCGTTGCTTCCTCTTTTCGTTCATTCTGCCATCAACACCATCCCCATCTTGCATGGGAAGATGGACTTTAATCGTCTCCTTATGACCGAGAAGTTCAGTCGGTTTTCTTTGAGTATCGCCTCGGACGAGACCACGATGGTCTTTTTGAGCGTCATGACGCCGTTCTCGCATTTGGATGTCACCAAGCGGTAGTACTGATTCTGGCGGGATCCTGTCACCGTGGGAGTTCACTGGGTCCCGATGCCGCACAGGGAGGATCCGATCGGACTCGTGAACCATAAACATGCCATTTTCAGCTTGTCCAGTTCCTTGATGGATTGACTGAGTTTTCAGGTATATCAGGTCAAGCGCAAATACATATGCGACAAGGACCAGCATCATCCAGATGACTCGCCTTGAGTTTCCCTTCCGACGTAGCGTTATGATTTCCATGTCCAAAATAACCTGTGGTAAAAAGAAATGAATTAAACGTCGATTTCACAGATTTACAAATTTCCACTTTAGCGAATACTATCACTTATAATTGAACACAGTAATCAATTTTGTCTTCTAAAAAAAAGTGTCAAGAAAGAAAATATGCCGGTTTGTATTTAGCAATTTTGTTTGTTTGCTTTAGTATAGCAATTTGCTGGGTAGGATCACAAAATATAAATGATAACTCTAAAAATGAATTATTAATATAAACTCTCTATTTTATGAACGCCAAATTATTTTAAATTTAAATATGAAGGACAATAGAAAACTACTTCCATCAAAGCGTGCTACAGCAGCTACAGACTAAAAAGAATAGTGGATACAGCCAGTCGCGTATCCAGGTATTTCTGCGCCTCGAGCAAGCAATGACATTGCGGCCCTTCCAAACATATTGCATATAGGCCTAATTGTACAAGCGAGTGAAGAGAACGAATTAAAAAGACACTTTCATGAATTCGTCATCACAATGAAATATAAATACTTCAGAAAATATTTGCATTTTACAACCTCAAAAGCTCAATTTCTACATAATCCTTAAGGGACGTGACTTTTCTTCATTTTATCCCCATTCTCTTTTTCTCTTTTACAGTTTTGTTGCGCCCCCTCTCTTTTGCGTGTTTTTTTGCGCCCCCTCCAAGTGCCGCCCGGGGCAGGTGCCCCTGTCTCCCCTTTGAAAGCCACTGAATACAACATTGATTGTCAACTCGTTCTATGTACCTCTGTCACCAATTTGTGACAAAACAAGATTAAGAGATAAAGGGAAAACAAGTAAGTAACACAACACACATAGGCCCTAAGAAAAAGACAGGGTGCCTAATCATCTACACGAGGGAAGGTAGGGGAAAATGAAAAGTCCATGTTAATTTTGCCATATTTTTCAACTACAGACTCTTTTAATTTGTTTTCTGTATGATTAAACAAAAACAATGCAAAGGGCTGCATTATGATATTGAAAAAGCTCTCTCATTTTGGCCTCACACACCCAGTATCCACTCCCACTCCTATATATTGTTTTTATATTTGTTTTATTTCCATAACAAAAATACATGAATAATGATAATAATACATTTTTTACCAAGGAAAACCTCATTAGTTTCAATGATGTGCTGAATGCCTATCTTGCCAACGGGCGTTATTGCCGGGCTGTGATTCGAACCCTCAATCATTGGGTTGAGAGTCATACATACAGGCGCGTAAGTAGGGGGGGGTGTTTTTGGGGGTTGAACCCCCCCTCAATTTTTTTTTAAATAAAAAAGAAAATACAAAAAAAAGAAATGTGCTAAAGGGTGACTCCAAAAAGAGATCTTACCCCCCCCCCCCCCCCCTCCCCCGCTTATTCAGCGGCTGGCTGAGTCGTTGCGAAATTTTCGGGGCGATTTTCAAATTTTAACCCCCCCCCCCCCCCCCCCTCCCTCCAAAAAATCCTGCGTACGCTTCTGCATACATATACCATACATAATAGCATGTAAGATTAGAAATTGGCAGATAATAATAATAATAATAATAATAATAATAATAATACATGAGATTTATATAGCGCCATTATCCATTTTGATTAAATGCTCAAGGCGCTTCAAAATATAAGGGAACACATTACATCATGACAAAGAATCGTGTACATTTACATAAGAAAGAAAATGCAAAAATGAAAGAATGAAAGAATGAATGTCTGTCTTCAAAACGCAAAATTAAACAAATGGGATTTAAGGTTGCTCTTAAAAGATGTTGAAGAGTCGGAGTTCTTCAGCTCCTGTGGAAGTGAATTCCACAGGGCTGGTCCGGCATGAGCAAAAGCTCGTTCCCCCCAAGATTTCTTTGAAAGCGGTATGTGTAGAAGACCAGAGTTGGAAGATCGAAGGGTACGTGTGGGTTGGTAGAGGTGAACTAAAGACTGGTTGTATTCAGGAGCTGTTCTGTTCATGATTTGATGAACTAAAAGGAGGATTTTGAAAATTATACGTTCTTTTACAGGCAACCAATGGAGATTTTGTAAGATAGGTGTAATGTGACTATGTTTGCTTGACAGAGAAATGATGCGTGCAGCTGCGTTTTGTAGTTTTTGTAACTGTGCAATTTGAGAATTTGGTAAATTATAGAGTAAACTGTTGCCGAAATCCAAACGTGAAGAAATAAGTGAGTGAACAAGTTTCTCTGTTGCCGAACGAGTCAGATATTTCCGTATGAAGCCAATATTGCGCAATTGATAGCGAACTGATCTGGAAATGCTTGTGATTTGTGTACACATAGACATTTGAGAATCAAGAATGACGCCAAGATCGCGACATGAATTTGATAAGGGAATGGTGTTACCGGAAATAAAAATTGAGTCTTTATTTAATTTATTCAACTGAGATTTTGAGCCGAAAGAATGAATTCGCATTTACTATGATTTAATAGCAGAGAATGTGACTTCATCCAGGCGTCAATATCAGCGATGCAATTTTCCAAATTTTGCAAGGTTTGGGAAGCTCGAATTTGATGCGGCGGAAAAGAAACAAAAACTTGTATGTCATCTGCATATAAATGATAACGAACAGAATGACGTTGAAAAACATTTCTGAGACCGGTTAAATATATTGAAAATAAGGTGGGCCCGCCCACAGAGCCTTGGGGTACTCCACAGCCAAGTGGCCTGGGGGAGGATGTGAAACCATTTAAAAGGACAGACTGTGAATGGCATGAAAGATAGGATTCAAACCATTCAAGAGCCAGGTCCTGGATACCCAGACTTGTTAGAGTATTTACAAGTATTTTGTGGTCTACGGTGTCGAAGGCTGAGGACAGATCTAAAAGGACCATGGCAGTGACGGATCCGGAGTCCATTTCTCGTAAGATTGAGCTTGAAACATTGATGAGAAGGGTCTCAACACTATGATGAGGGCGGTAAGCCGACTGTAAAGGGTCGAATAAATTGTGTTCCAGCAAATAATCTGAGAGTCTAGACAGGACGGTAATTTTTCAGGGATTCATTGTCCAAAGAGGGTTTCTTCAACAAAGGGCGTATAAGTGCTGTTTTTAAGACTGAGGGTACAGTGGCTTGATTCATACTAAGATTAACAATGTGAGAAATAATCGGGGCAAATATCGGAGCGCAATCTTTTAAAAGAATGGTAGGAACTGGATCTAATGGACAAGATTTAGGGGGCAATTTACGAAGAAGGGAAAGAATTTCATCTGCGGTGGTATGTTGAAAGGTCCTTAGTGTGGAAGAGGTGACAGGTTCCAGTGGTAAAACATTTGGATTAAGACTATCTCGGATTTTTTTAACTTTTAAACAGAAGAATTGAATAAACGTTTCAGCCATGGAATTGCCATCAACATATGACGGCAATGGAGAAGACTGTTTGCGGTTCAAGAGTCGATTGGCGACATTGTAGAGTTTCGTGTGATCATCGCCGCAGTCCTCGATGAGTCTGGTGTGGTATGAACGTTTCGCCTTGGAGACAAGGTAGCTCACCCGGTCTCACTGAGCACAAAACATCTCTCGGTCAATCTGGAGCTTTCCATTGTCCCGCCATTTCCTCTCAAGTCTCCGCCGCTCTTTCTTCGCTTCGGTGATGTCATGGTTATACCAAGGACTGTCTTGATGAGCTCTTACTTTCCGAGTCTTGGCTGGAGCATGGGAGTTCAGTAACCTGCAGAGTTCTGAGTTGTAGCGGATAACGGCAGCATCGACGCTCTCTGTTGCTGAAGACATGATGCTACTGTTAGTAACATCGTTGGCGAAATCAGTCCTGTTGATGCCCTTGATATTACGAGAGGAAAAAGTTTCATTTTTCCGCTGTGGCTTGTCGAAACTTAGCAAACAGGTAACAGCAGAATGATCAGAGATACCGGGTATTACTCGTAGGCGAGAGTACAACAGTCTATCGGAGTTCCTGACCAGAATGACATCAAGGATATGGCCATGGTCGTGCGTAGGCGTAGTCACCAACTGGCAGAGTCCATGCCCGTCGACAAGATCATTGAACCTTTGGGTGTGTTGGGATGAGAGATTGTCTAAATGTATATTAAGATCTCCTGTGATGACCAGAGGAGATAATTTATACAATTTCTCATCCAACAGATCTGAGAATTCATTAATAAACAATGTAAAAGATTGATAACCTGGTGGTCTATACATGACTAAGATCTCAAGACTAGTCATGCCATTGGAGACCACGGCTGACATAGATTCAAAACTTGTATAGTTAACTAATTGGTTAATATGTACAGAGAGATTGTCCCTGTACAGGAGCCCGACACCACCTCCTCCACGCCTGGAGGCTCTGGGGTGGTGCAGAAATGCAAAACCAGGGGAGTGAGGTCAGCTATGACTGCATCATCAGATGCAGACAGCCATGTCTCACTGATAGCAGCGATATCACATTTGTTATCCTTAACAAAGTCATTAAAAATTGTGGATTTATTTCGAAGGGAGCGTGCATTGATAGTACATAATTTAAGATGGTCTTCGAATCCGTCACGGCCACCCCTTTTCCCCCGATGTGTCCTCAGCCGTCGCCCGATACCTAGGGATAAAATCCTCCCCCAGGCCAAGGTGTTGTCCTCACGCCATTTTTCACATTTACATGTACTTCCGGAATTGAGTGAGTGTAGAAATTCACTCGTATACTGAATCCTATGAATATCCAAAGTCGTGGCGGAGTCATCACCAGAAGGGCCTGGATTCGGGTTAATATCCCCACAACTTAGTAGTTTGACATGATAGGTTGACACAGAATTGTGATAGTACAGTATGGGACCCCCAATG